>OVBW01000172.1:20195-34206 GCA_900406355.1 Erysimum pusillum | reverse complement strand
CAATCACTTAACAACACAACTAGTGAAACCTCCTATAGCGAAGCAATACTACTACCACCGAAAGCGGCGATGTTGAAAATAACGACTTTGAACGCCTCATTAAAAGGACAACTTAGAAGATATATCTTATGAGAGATAAATTATTAAAATAATGTATTAAAATAACACAAAATTGGCACTAATAAAAGCTTTTTTTATTAACCAAAATGTTGGCCAATCCGGATACGCCACATGGCGTTAAACTTGTGTAAGAACAAATCTTCCTCAAGACCCGAATTCAGCTTCTTTCTCCACTGTTTGAATATTTTATATTTTTTAGACTCAAAACCTGTGTGACGGATGCACCGTTACGCATGGTCTAAGTAGAAGCCTAGGTTTTAAATGATACTAGGATTCAACTCGTGGTATACCGCAAAACAATTTTTTTCACGTAATCTTAACTAAATCAATTTGATTCGACTCAGCATCCCGTTACGGAAGGAAACAATCACACAAAGAAGTCAAATGTACTTTAAAAATAATAATATGGGAAAACGATCTATTTCCCTCTCAAAACTTTCATATAACAACAGTTCCACTCAGACTTTGACTCTCGGTATATTTCGACCCAAAAACAAATTTATTTTGCTTTTTGCATTTCTTTATTTTTAGTCAAAAAAAACCAAAAAATCATTTGCTCTAGATTAGTTTGAATCTCGCATCTTTAGTGTTGTAATTTTTAGTTCTCGTGGGATCGACATCTAAATTACTACAAAGTATAGAAGATATAAGTCATAATAGTTAGAGGACTATTTTATAATTAGTAGATATATCCCTAATTTCTAATCTCTACCTTACTATATATTTGTACATTGTCTCTCTAATAATACACACACTTCATAATCTTTATGGTATCAAGAGCAAACGATACCTAGCATACCCTAATTTTTCTTTTCGTCATATTCAAAACATGCCGTCAAAAAACTATGTCCACTAAAAACTCTACTCCGGCTACCGTCGGTAAAATTCTCACTGTCAATAACCAAACCCTCTTCAACGTCAGTACATCCAACGTCACCAAGCTCAATTCCACCAACTATCTTATGTGGAGTCTCCAAGTTCATGTCTTGCTCGATGGATATGATCTTGCCGGATACCTTGATGGATCCATCACCCCTCCACCAACGACAGTCACTGTCAATAATGAGAACTTTTTAGGTTATGCAATAGAAGGGAGGCAACACACAACTATAAATCCAGCCTACACCGTATGGAAGAGACAAGATAAACTCATCTATAGTGTCTTGCTTGGAGCGATCTCTCCGTCTATTCAAACCGTCGTATCGCGCACCACCACTTTCTCTCAAGTATGAAGTACACTTGTGTCCACATACGCGAAGCCTTCTCGTGGTCATGTTCGTCAGCTCAAAATTCAACTCAATCAATGGACAAAGGATACCAAATCCATTGATGAGTATATGCAAGGTATGGTGACTCGAATGGATCAGCTCACCATTCTTGGGAAACCCCTCGATCATGAAGATGAGATTAAAATTATTCTTGAAGGTCTTCCTGAATAATACAAGCCCGTTATCGACTAGATTGAAGGTAAAGATATCTCACCGGCAATTCCTGACGTTCATGAGTGCCTCAGTAATCATGAGTCTAAGCTCCTTGCCATGGCTGCCACTGCTATCTCTCTCTTACATGTATCTGCAAACGCTGCTCAACATCGTCAAGACAATAACAACAAAGGACGCTTCAACAACAACAACAACAACAAGCCACGTTTCACAAGTCCCACCTATTGGCAACCTCCGTAACAAGCGCAATATGATACACGTTCATAAAGACCATACCTTGGCTGATGCAGGAGACGGTTACAATACCTAATCCTAGCTTACAAGTTCTTTTCTAGATATTTTCCTTTTTAAGTGTTTTCCTTTTTCTAATTAGAATTCTAGTAATTTTCCTATTTTATGCATTAGGCTTTCTCTATAAATAGAGGAACTAGGTCGTGTGTTTTAGACAACTCTTTTCATAATTTTTAATCAAAGTATTCGAGTTTTCGAGCTTTACTTTTTCTGGTGGATTCCAGAGCTTTTTCTTCAAGTTTGTCGCTTGTAAACTTGAATCTTCAATTCCAAGACCAACGCTTTGTTGTCTTGGTGCATTCCGTCTGCGTCAAGTGGTATCAGAGCAGACAATGTCCTTCTCTTTTCAACGCTTGAATAGCTATGGGTGATCAACCGTTAACCAGAGCCGACATGGAGGGTTTAAGAGAGGAACTCGTCAATTTAAACACTCAGATGGCGAACCTGTTGACAGCGTTTAACAATCAGTTTGCGGTTTTACCCCAGCAGATTGCTAACGCGATACAAGGAGGAGGAGAACAAAGGGGACCAAATCAGATTCAACAAGGCAGAAACAATCAAGGTGTTGTCCAACCAATTCAGGTCCGACATGGTGAAAATAATCGACAGCCTGTTGGAAACAACCGACTGCCTATTGGGAAAAATCGACAACAAGGCAGACACAACCGTGTTGTTGATAACAACTCCAGCTCGGAAGAGGACTCTGAAGAGGAAGTTGAACAAAGAAATCGTCAAGAAAATCATGACTATCAAGTCAAGGCTGATATTCCATTGTTCAACAAAACTATGGCAGTTGAGGAGTTCTTGGATTGGCAGATCGACGTTGATAGATTTTTCGAGACCATGGAGGTTCCTGAGAATAAGCAGGTTAAGATGGTGGCAATTAGGCTAAAGAAAATTGCTGATGTTTGGTGGGATAAATTGGTTATACAAAGACAAAGACAGAGGAAGGGTCCTGTTAGAACGTGGCGTCGAATGAAATAACTGATGATGGAACGTTTCTTGCCAGAAGACTACGGACAAATTCTTTACAAGATGTACATTGATTTTGTACAAGGAAACAGAACCTTGACGGAGTATACTGCTGAGTTTTTACGTTTCTCTGAACGTAATGACTTGAATAAAACAGAGAATCAGATAGTGGCTAGGTACATCAGTGGTTTAAAGAGTTCTCTTCAAGGAAGGATAGGGTTACAGACTGTTTGGACATTGCAGGAAGCCTCAAGTCTAACTTTGAAAGCAAAATTGGCGGAGAAATCATCTCGGGGATTCTCAACATTCAGAAAACCCTTTGTTCAGAACAGTTCCGAACCAGGTGGAGAGAAAAACAAAGGTGTAGCTGAAAAGGATCCAAACACAAACAACAAGGGAGCTAGTAGCTCTAACAACAACTTTCAAAAGGAGAAAACACCAGCTTCGCAACAGAATAATCCATATTCTAGGCCAACCCTCGACAAGTGTTTCCGTTGCCAAGGACTAGGGCACAAGTCGAATGTTTGTCCCAGTCGAAAAACAGTTGCATTACTAGAAGAAGAAGAAGGTGATTTTGCAGAGAACAAGGAGTATGAAGGGGTTGAATTTGCAGAAGAAGAATCTGATGACCGAATCAACATTGTGCAAGAGTCTGTTTAGAACGCATTGTTCTACTCAGAACAAAGTGTGCAATATGATTGTTGACAACGGCAGTTCTGAGAACTTAGTTTCTCACAAGCTGGTGGAGTATTTGAAGCTACCCACGACTCGTCATGAAAAGCCGTATGGTCTTAGTTGGGTAAAGAAAAGGTCTCAAGTAAGGGTTAGCAAGACTTGCAAAGTTCGTTTATCGATTGGTAAACACTACAAAGAAGAGATAATTTGCGATGTTCTGGACATGGATGTTTATCATATTCTCCTAGGGCGACCGTGGCAGTATGATAACGACATCACATACCGAGGGCGTGATAATGTGATAATGGTTACGTGAGGAACTCATAAGATCGCCATGGCTCCTGTTAAGGATTTTAGCAATCCTATGAAGGAGAAGAAGTCAAGCTTCCTGGTCTTAACGCATGATGACAAAGAGCTCGGCGAAGCTGTTAAAGAGTCAAAGTGTGTTTTTATCCGTTAGTAGTTAAGAGATTGATGAGTGTCGTAACGAAAGATACAACAACTCCACGTGAGGTTTTGGACATTCTGGAAGACTTCAAGGAGCTAGTTGCGGAAGAACTACCTAACGATCTGCCTCCTATGCGTGATATTCAGCATCATATTGATTTGATTCCAGGTTCCAGTCTACCTAACCTTCCCCATTACCGAATGAGCCCTAAAGAGAATGAAATTATACGAGAACAAATTGAAGAGTTGTTGAGAAAAGGGTTAGTCCGTGAGAGCATGAGCCCTTGTGCCGTACCGGTTCTTCTGGTTCCAAAGAAGGGTAACCAGTGGCGAATGTGTGTTGATTCTAGAGCCATTACCAAGATAACAATCATGTATCGATTTCCTATTCCTCGATTGGAAGACATGCTTGACGAGCTAAACGGATCGAAAGTGTTTTCGAAAATTGATATGCGCAGTGGGTACAATCAAATTCGCATCAGGCCCGGAGACGAATGGAAGACTGCTTTTAAGAGCAAAGACGGATTATATGAATGGTTGGTGATGCCTTTTGGATTATCAAATGCTCCTAGTACTTTCATGAGGATGATGAACCAGATTCTCCGTCCCTTCATTGGATCTTTTGTAGTAGTTTACTTCGATGATATTTTGATCTATAGCAAATCCAGGGACGACCATTTGGAGCATTTAAAGCAGGTTTTGCAAGTTCTCCAAGAAAATCAGCTATACGTGAACCTAAAGAAGTGTACATTATGCACAAACAAGCTATTATTTCTGGGTTTTGTCGTTGGTGAGGATGGGATTCAGGTGGACGAAGCCAAAGTGAGTGCAATCCAAGATTGGCCTGTTCATAAATCCGTAACTGAAGTACGTAGTTTTCATGGTCTTGCTACTTTCTACAGAAGGTTTGTAAGAGATTTCATTACAATTACTGCACCTATTACTGAGTGCTTGAAGAAAGGGAAGTTTCATTGGGGTCCGGAATAAGACGATAGTTTCGCATTGATCAAAGAGAAACTTTGTACTGCCCCAGTTTTAGCTTTGCCAGATTTTGATAAGGTGTTTCAGGTGGAATGTGATGCGAGTGGTGTTGATACCGGATCCCGCACCATGGATCATTTTTAGAGCATCAGAGGCCCATCGACTTATGAAGCCCATCAAGGTCCATATTACACAAAGAAGGTGGTCAAATGTTGACATTAATGTGTGATTTAATTTACGAATTAATTGCAATGGTCAAAGGAATAAAACTTGTCATTCAAGTTTATGAATTTATTACCATGTGATTAATTGTGTGAGTTAATTCTATAATTAATGGCCAAATAATGGCACCTTAGGAGGAGGAAAAAGACTATAAAAGAGAGGTGAAGACTACAAGACAAGGGACTTCCATTCTTCGAGATTTTACACCATAATTTTATACATGTATTTCCAATAGTTATTAGAGATTATTTCTTTCATCTATGTATTTTTATTCATAATTTCTTCCAATATCTTGGGAATAAACACATATTTACTACATCAATACAATACTCTTTCTTCTACAAATTTATTCTTGTTTTTAACCAATTTCTTTATATTTTTATTTGCTATATTCGAGTGTTGGATCCAGGATCCACAACTGGCGTGGGAATTGGAGCTGTATTGTCGCAAGAGAAACGTCATGTTGCTTTCTTTAGTGAGAAGTTGAGTGAAGCACGTCAGAACTGGAGTACGTATGACCAGGAATTTTATGCTGTGTTTTGAGCTTTAAGACAATGGGAACACTACCTAGTGCAACGAGAGTTTGTTCTCTTTACGGATCATCAAGCACTCCAGTTTTTTCATAGCCAGAAGGTGATAAACAAGATGCATGCCCGTTGGGTTAGTTATCTGCAAAAGTTCCCTTTTATTATTCAGCACAAGTCTGGAACACTTAATAGGGTAGCAAATGCTATGAGTAGAAGGGCTTCCTTATTAACCACATTAGCACATGAGATTGTGGGTTTGGAGTTCTTAAAAGATTTGTATGAACGGGATGAAGAATTCAAGGAATTATGGGTCAAGTGTAGTAAGAAGCACCCTTCGGCTGATTTCCATGAACGTGACAGATATGTTTTTAAAGGAGATAGGCTTTGCATTCCTTGTTATTCTCTGCGCGAGAAGCTGATACGAGATTTACATGGTGGTGGTCTTAGTGGTCATTTAGGACGAGATAAGACAATCGCAAGTTTAGAGGAAAGATATTATTGGCCGCATCTTCGGAAGGACGCTGGAGCTATTGTTCGGAGGTGTTAAATATGTCAGGTTTCTAAGGGTCAATCTCAGAATACGGGCTTTTACATGCCATTACCCGTTCATGACGATATTTGGCAGGACCTATCTATGGATTTTGTGTTGGGATTACCACGGACTCAACGAGTTGTGGATTCTGTGTTTGTTGTTGTTGACAGGTTCTCTAAAATGACACACTTCATTGCTTGTAGGAAGACTGCAGACGCAACCAACATAGCCAAATTTTTCTTTCGAGAAATTGTGCGTCTCCATGGAGTTCCTAAATCAATAATTTCAGATAGAGATACCAAGTTTCTCCGCCATTTCTGGATTACATTATGGAGGATGTTTGGAAAGAGTCTGAAAAGAAGCTCTATGGCTCATCCGCAGAGTGATGGACAACCCGAGGTGACAAACAGGACGTTGGGGAATATGATACGCAGTGTTTGTGGTGATAAACCAAAACAGTGGGATCTCGCTTTGCCACAAGTGGAATCCGCATACAACATGGTCGTGCATTCAGCTACAGGAAAGTCACCATTTTCTTTGGTGTATACCTATGTCCCGAAGCATGTGGTCGATCTAGTTCCATTACCAAAGGCTCCTGGAGTTAGTGCGTCAGCAGAGACAATGGCTAAAGACATTTTGGAAACTAAAGAAGCAGTTTGAGCAAGATTGGAAGCAACTGGGCAAAAAAATAAAAAGGCAGCAGATAAACGTCACATGTCCAAGGTTTTTAAAATAGGAGATGAAGTGATGGTGTTTCTCAGAAAAGAAAGGTTTCCAGTGGGTACTTATCGCAAGCTTCAGCCTCGCAAGTATGGTCCATTCAAGATATTGAAGAAACTCAATGACAATGCTTATGTGGTGGATCTTCTAGACGAAATGAACATCTCTCATACGTTCAATGTAGTTGACATTTTTGAGTATCATGCCGATGGTGTTCTTTATCCATATGAGAACTCGGGGTCGAGTTCTTTGGAGGTGGAGGAGACTGATGCAGGAGACGGTTACAATACCTAATCCTAGCTTACAAGTTCTTTTCTAGATATTTTCCTTTTTAAGTGTTTTCCTTTTTCTACTTAGAATTCTAGTAATTTTTCTATTTTATGCATTAGGCTTTCTCTATAAATAGAGGAACTAGGTCGTGTGTTTTAGACAACTCTTTTCATAATTTTTAATCAAAGTATTCGAGTTTTCGAGCTTTACCTTTTCTGGTGGATTCCAGAGCTTTTTTTTCAAGTTTGTCGCTTGCAAACTTGAATCTTCAATTCCAAGACCAACGCTTGTTGTCTTGGTGCATTCTGTCTGCGTCATTGGCAAATGTCAAATTTGTAACACTCAAGGCCATAGTACCAGACGTTGTCCGTAATCAATCGATGCAGTCCTCAAGCGCCTAACAGCCTCGTCCTCAATTTACACCCTGACAACCTCGTGCTAACATGGCTATTGGAGGATACTTCCAATCATCCAAGATTGATGTTCAACTACTCCCTCCATCTTGAGGAAGCGTATAGAAGATATAAGTAATAATAGTTGGGGGACTATTTTGTAATTAGTATATCCCTAATCTCTAGTTTGTGTCTTACTATATATTTGTACATTGTGTCTCTAATAATACACACACACTTCATAATCTTTATGGTATTAAGAGCAAACGATACCTAGACTACCCTAATTTTTATTTTCGTCATATTCAAAACATGGCGTCAAAAACTATGTCCACTAAAAACTCTGCTCCGGCCGTCGTCTGTGAGATTCTCACTATTGATAACCAAACCCTTTTTAACTTGAGTACATCTAACGTCACCAAGCTCAATTCCACCAACTATCTTATGTGAAGTCTCCAAGTTCATGCCTTGTTCGATGAATATGATTTTGCCGGATACCTTGATGGATCCATCACCCCTCCACCAACGATAGTCACTGTTAACAATGAGACGACTACAAATCCAACCTACACCCTATGGAAGAGACAAGACAAACTCATTTATGGTGTCTTGCTTGGAGCGATCTCTCCGTCTATTCAAACTGTGGTGTCGCGTACCAGCACTTCCTCTCAAGTATGAAGTACACTTGCATCCACATACGCGAAGCCTTCTTGTGGTCACGTTCGTCAGCTCAAAATTCAACTCAAGCAATGGACAAAGGGAAACAAATCCATTGATGAGTATATGCAAGGTCTGGTGACTCGAATGGATCAGCTCGCCATTCTTGGGAATCCCCTCGATCACGAAGACCAGATTAATGTTATTTTGGAAGGCCTTCCTGAAGAATACAAACCCATTATCGACCAGATTGAAGGCAAAGATGTCTCACCGGCTATTTCCGACGTTGATGAGCAAATTAAGGACGCTTCAACAACAACAAGCCACGTTTCCCAAGTCCCACCAATTGGCAACCTCCGCAATAAGCGAATTCTGATGCACATTCATACAGATCATACCTTTGCATATGTTGAATTTGCAACACTCAAGGCCATAGTGCCAGACGTTGTTCGCTATCAATCTATGCATTTCTCAAGCGCCCAGCAGCCCAGTCCTCAGTTGACACCATGGCAACCTCGCGTTGACATGGCTATTGGAGGACACTTCCAATCAGCAAGATCCAAGATATGAATTCGACAACTCTCTCCATCTTGAGGGAGCATATAGAAGATATAAGTCATAATAGTTAGAGGACTATTTTGTAATTAATAGATTCCTAATCTCTAGTTTGTACCTTACTATATATTTGTACATTGTCTCTCTAATATAATAATACACACACTTTATAATCTTTACAACCTTTGTACTTACACTTGGATGATTTAGAGATATAATTTTTAAAACTTGTGTTTTGAATTGAAATATTTCTACATTAAGTTAATTGAGATTGATGATGGGGAAGTTGTGAATGAGAAAGGTAAAGATGATGAGGTTGTGGCTGAGAATCTTAGAAAAAATAAGGAAAAAGGTAGAATGGATGAGGATGTTAGTAAAGAAGTAGTCAAAAAAAAAAAAAAATAGTCAAGAAAAAGACTACTAAGAAAGAAACTCTTTATGTACCCCCACCTTATGAACCAAAAATTCTTTTCCCGAGTAGATTTAAGAAGCAACTCATCGAGAAGTATAGAGCTTTGTTTGATAAGCAAATGAATGAAGTCACCGTGACTATGCCTATTCTTGATGCACTTGTGTTAGCTCCAACATACAACAAGATTCTTAAGGATGCATTGAAAGAGAAATAAAAAGAGTTTAGAGGGAATGGTAGTATTGATTCATGAGTGTAGTGCTATCATCAAACACAAAGTGAAAGCAAAGAAAAAATATGATCCCGGTAGTTTCACTCTCCCTTGTGCTCTTGGTCCTCTTTATTTTAACCGTTGCTTGTGTGATTTGAGAGTTAGTGTTAGCTAGCTAGATGCCTCTCTCGGTAGCAAAGCGTTTTAGATTCACAAGGTACAAGGAATATAGAATCTCTCTTGTGTTAGCGGATCCCTCGGTTAGAACACTGGATGGACTTCTTGAGAATCTACCCATGAAGGTCGTCCGTTTTTGAGTACTGCGGGAGCCTCTCCCGGAGCGTTCTTACCTTGATCATCAATACTTGATGAACACATGCTCATTGAAGAATAAGGGCGGCCCCAACACACTCATCCTTCTTTCTTAGGGTTTCAATTTTTTTTTTTTTTTTTGGGTTTCAATTTTTTTCAATTTTTTCTTGGGTTTTCAATGGATTCCGGTACTGCTATTGTAATGCTAGCTTTTGTATGTGATATCACCATTTGTTAGAAAAGTGACAAATTGGTGAATTATTGTTGGGAGTTTGAGGCTTTTGATTATCATTACTCACTCTTGAGTTGCAATAGTACTAGTTTACTCTTTGGTTTCAATTCTCTACGCTCATTACATTCTCTGCCAAAATCAAGAGAGTCCGTCAAACCGGTAATCCGCTACGTCTTTAAGCTCATTGCACAAGCCTTCTTTGGGTGAAGCGACAGCCGCTACGGTAACTTAGTTGTGATTCCTCTTCCAAGGGTTGAAATACGTATTATTGGATGATGGAAAAAATGCGAATAATAAAGAAGGGGATCGTGTAAAAGATGATTTTGGGAATGACGTGAACTATGGATGAGTCACAAGAGGCTATTTCTTAGTGGCAAGACGAGTTCCACTTTCATTGGCGGTGCAGTCACACCACTTTTTACCTAAGTGGGGTTGGATCTCTCTAACTTTCAGCCTCTCACCGAGCGTTCTTACCTTGATCATCAATACGTGATGAACAGATGCTCATTGAAGAAGAAGGGCGGCCCCAACACACTCATCCACTTATTTTATAATCACTGAGAAAAAATGTCCACTTCCATCTCGCGAGATCATCACTCTCGAGTGGCATGATGATCTCGAGTTTTTACCCGATGAAAAAGACTACGATGTCCCTAATAAACAACCGCTAGAAGGTCAAAAAGAATCGTCGTCTCCACCAATACTCTGCAATGATCCCTACCGCCTCAACACATATGCTCCATTCCTTGATTAAAATTCAGCTCAGGAAGAGCATATGTGTTGAGACGGTAGGGATCAACAAGATGCTACTATCTAATATGTGTTTTCTTTTGATTTTATTTTGTCTTTCGAATCATTGCATTGCATTGTATATAATTAAGTTTTGAAAAAAAAAAATTAAACACAACTTATTTTTATATCTCACGACTTCTTACTCTCTTTTTCTTTCTTATTCTTTATTTTTACTCTCATCTTCTTCTCACTTTCACTCTCTCATAACTTTCTCAATTCTCACTTGTTTTTCAAAATTCAAAGTCCGAATTCATTTAATTTCCTTTCAAGATCACGTTTCTAGCAATCTATTTCCCTAATTCACAAAGTAAGATCTTATTTTCCCAAATCTCTTTAACTTTCCATAAGTTTCTAAAAATTAGTGTTTCTTGCACTCGGTCGATTAAGAGCTTGATTAGTAATTTTTGTGTTAGTTTAAGACTTTGTGATGCTTGTGTATGGATTTTTAGTGTTTAATTTGCAAGATTTGTTGAGGAAAATTGAGTTTTGATGGTCTAGAGCTCATGGGTTAAAAAGTGACGAATTGGTGAATTATTGTTGGGAGTTTGGGGCTTTTAATTCTCATGTCGTCTCACTATTGCGTATTGAGTCGCAATACTACTAGCTTACTCTTTGGTTTCAATTCTCTACACTCATTACATTTTAATGGTTTTCAAAATTAAAAATTCTAAGTGTTCATGAGAATGTGAGTGTATTGTAGAATTTGAACATCAATTATGTATTGTGGTTGTTGTTTAAGAGTTTATCAATTGTAATGGCCATCACTTTGTGACAATTGAGACATGTACTATAATGTGTACTATACTCCTTCGCTTGTCACTATATGTTTTTTGAGATTCTTATAGACACAATGGCAGGTGGAGCAAAATCGAAACACAAAAAGCAAAGAACAACAACCGCAAATAACACACAAACCACACCGGTTGTTCATTCGACCACATAAGAGAAGAAGACTCGTAACAAGATATCACACATCACGCCACTTTCAACGCATTTTGCAAACTGTGAGATTCTTGAGAGGATGGGAGTACTTGATACAGTTGATGAGCTGTATCCTGTTTTTGATGGGCCTTTTCGGTTTCAAGATACGCCATTGAAGCTATTACAGAGGTCACCGTTAGAGTCCCGAGTTTTGCATCAAGCGACATAACTTTTTTTTTTTTCTTGGCCAATCAAAAACAGACACGCTTTTTAATTTACTTAGTATCCCACATCGAAAACAAGCTTTGGAAAGTTTGCCTTTATAAACCTCTTCTTGCTTTAGACTTACGAACCGGTGGAAGACCGGTTCCCTGCTAATGATGATATCACGTCTTAAGCCTTGGTAGTTGGACATGTCCCTCAGTGACCTGGCAATTAATATTTTAGTTTCCGTCCATGTTGTCTGAAGCAAACTTTTTTTTTCCGCAGTGTAGATAGAACATTTGTTTTTTTAAACATTCAGTTATATATTTTTCTTATAAAATCGTTCTTTATAAAAAGTTGTTTTAACTAAATTTGCTAGCCATTTAAGTTGACATTTGTAATAGTGTAAACAAGATTAATTTTTACAGGATTTCAAATAAATTACTATATTTTGGCTACTATAATTTTTATATAAAAAATAAATAAATTACCAAAAAAAAAAAAACCCACTCAAATTACGTACTAAAAATTTCAAAATATTTGTACATATATTAACATCATATAATTTTCACAACTGACTATTTTTGGTTATCAAGTCTCACGATATTGTTTTAAAAGAAAGTCACCCATGCATAAAAAGAGATAAAACCTAATATGTTATAACCTAACATTTATTTTATTATCATAACATTTGAAGTTGGTATTGATAATAGATTTGTTGGTGACAAAATCATGAGGGTTTAATGCATGAAATCATAAATTAACAAAATTGTTTTATAGGGTGTCATACGATTTGACTTGCATGCATTAAAAACCGTGTTGAGAGAAAAAATCTTCGAGTATCTTTTGGATGGAGCGATTGATATCATTTACTTAGAAAAAAGTGAACTTCCCTCTGCTCCAGCTTTTTTATCTCCCATGGCAAGACAAAAAACATAACCTATGATCGAAATGGATTATCTCTATTACGATGTGCCCTCAGTTCTACAGGTGGATCCAAGTTCTCGGAGATGGAGAGTTTATGTCAAGATCTTAAGACTGTGGACGAATCCTCGCCATTCCGGAATGACAGTCTTCCATATGATTCTTGCTGATCATAATGTAAGTTCAAAATCTCCATCACCGCTAGTGTTGACTTCAACTTTTGTTTAATTAGGTTATTGTATTCTTTGTTTTTCGGTTATCAGAAGTTTATATATTTTCTACTAAGTTGTTTTTTTTTGGAATTTCACAAAATATGTTATTAAGTTTTTATATTTCTTGATTTTCAATTATTTTCATTGTTTAGGGTAACATGATAGATGCGACGATTCCTGCGGTTGCTTACAAAAATCTAAGAACAAGAGATCTGACTGAAGGCAATTAGTATGTCTTGAGTGATATCCATGTGATTAGGGCTCCAAGAAAGATAAGGAATATCTCAAATCCGTATCATATCAAATGTTACGAAATCACTGCAATGGAGCCTATGTGGATTCANCCAACACTCAAAATTATGAATAAAAAGTAACAAAAATAAAAGTAAATCGATTATAATTTGCTCTAGAAAAAGTATAAAGTATGAGTATTATTGCCAAGAATTCTGTCCCTTTCTTCATTAGGACTTATTCATATTTATACCCCATTCCTAGAATATTAATTACATTTAATACAATTATTCTCATTAATGGTGTCGGTTTTGATCTTTGGAATAACGTGAACTATGGATGTGTTTTTGCCACTTAATTGATGAGTCACAAGAGGCTACTTTTTAGAGGCAAGACGAGTTCCACTTTCATTGGCGGTGCACTCACATCTCTCTTTTTCAAAGCAAGAGTACATCTCTCCAACTTTGAGCCTCTCCCCGAGCGTTCTTACCTTGATCATGAATAATTGGATTTTAATCTCATAACCCCCTTTTTCTCAAAACAATTTATATTTAGCCCCCTTCATAAAACAGTTTATTTAATTTAATTTTTTTATTCAGATAAATAGTAAATGACAAATTAACCTAATAAGTTTGAGTTATTTACAACACAACTTAAATTTGGATCTAAATCCAACACCAATTTCGGATCTTCTTTATTTTCCCCAAATTAGAACTCAATTCTAAATTAAAAAGGAGATAACAACTTCCTTTTTTTTTTT
>OVBW01000172.1:1169-20162 GCA_900406355.1 Erysimum pusillum | reverse complement strand
TTTTTTTTTTTCTTTTCTCCACGACCTATCTTCTTCTTCTCAACGTCGCTGACCAAAGCTTTCTCAACACTGAATAATCTTCTTCTTCCTATTTCTTCTTTCTTCTTCCTGATTCTTTATGAAATCAAAACCAGCTTAGTCTATAACAATCCATCTCAAATCTTCAATCTCAATGCTCCAATTCGTCACTTCAGTCTCAATCTTCAATCTCAGTGATTATAAAATTCAACCAATCTCCAACACGATTCTGAATTATTTTCTTTGTCGCTTCAGTCTCGGTCCATGGTGGTTGAACCCAAAACCAAAACCAGCAGCAAAGACAGAATCGCCCGCCATTCTAGTATCTTTAAGAAGGTATCCTGTTTGTACTCGCTTTTAATTTCATATCCAGTTTCTCTATTATCTGTTTAACTGAAACAAATTTGGAGGAAAATAATGCAGAATTGTGTTGGAGATTGGTTAAATTTTATAATCCTAATAGTCAAATAACACAATGTAATGATTTTGGCATATATATATTGAAATTTTTATGTTGCTTCTGCCTCGAATATGTAACTAGTTCTAGCAAATTTTAGCATATGCTTGAGTTTGAGTATATATAGTGACATATTTTCTAAGTTGAATGCAATTTAACAATGAAAATGGAAATGTGATTCATCAGTTTTCAGAATTTTCTGATGTTGCTGCTATTGTGAGATGTTTTTTTTTGGATTTGATGTTTCTTTCTTTCTTACCATGAATCTTTTTTTTTCTCATAACCGTTACACTGTCCCATATGTTAATGGTACAACAGAGAGGCCAAAGCTCTGTGTTTTCGTTGAGGCAGAAGGAGATGGGATTTTTGGTGACTCTTTGGATTTATGTCATGGTATCACTCTTTTGGCTAGTAAATCCGATGTTGTGGTTGATATTGATGGTATCACTCTTTGAATTTCTCTAACAAAGATAGTGATGGTGATGCGAAGAAAAGAAGAAGGAGAAGAAACATAACAAGAACGATGACAAGAAGATGGAGAAGAAATGACATGTGTGTATGTGTGTGTGTTTGGTCTTTTTTTTCTTCCGTTTGTGTTTTGGTTTCAGGTACAATTGACGTTTGTGGATATGTATGAATCTAATTTTTTTAGGTACAACTAGTAATATATGGTACAATTATGTAAATATTTTCTGTATGAATCTGTTTTTAGGTAAAACTAGTAAGACTAGGTACAACTAACGTGACAAAAGATATATTAAAAACAAATAACCTCATATAATATATTAAAAACAACCTGACAAAATAGATATTAAAAAATAACTGACCTGGCGCAGTCATTTTGGAAAAAAATATATTTTAATACTAGCAACATAAACCATCTGGCGCCGTCATTCTGAAAAAATGATTTAAATAATATCAAACTTTAACTCATAGTTGTCCATTTATACTCGGTTGCACCAAAATAAACATAGTTGTATTATAATCTAAATTGAGTATAATCAGTTGTTCTCGATTCTAAATCGATTTATCTTAGTTGTACCGATGATATTGCCTCATTAAAGTGTTTTTACTATGTATTTACTCCCTCTGTTTTTGAAAAGTTATCGTTTTAACTGTATTTGGACAAATTAAGAAAATGTATACAACGACTATATTAACCTCATAAAAATGACAAGTAATTATTTACAAATAATTTGTGTTTAATTAAATGAGGGTAATTTGGATAGTTATTGGCATAAGTTACATTATTACCTTAAAACGACAACTAATTTAAAACATAAAAATGCTCTAAAACGACAACTATTCGAAAACGGAGGGAGTATGTATTTATATATATCAAAATACATATATTAAATGTTTTATATAATTTGTGGTCAACATCTACAAAGTAACCATGAAAATATATGGGTGTTAATGTAACAATGTGAATTCTATGATATGGATTTCATTAACTCACAACAATATGTACTATATTGTGTTAAATGTGTTGTTTTGTGGTTTCATTACCATAGTGTATACATTTTCCAAAGTTTATTAATTTTAGTTTTTTATTTTAAAATTTTTATAATTAACTAGTTGTACATGTTGTACTAAGTTGTACCAAAACAAAACAAACCCTCATTCTCATCCACTTCAAGCTCAAGAACATGGGGTATTCGATCTCTATTCCCGACCTTTGTGAGGCAAATGTATTCGCAAATAACAACTCCATGTGCTTCTCACAATTCAAAGGGATTCACAAGCTTTGGAATGTAATTGCTAACGGAGGCTACGTTGGAAGCGCTGCCAAAATCAAAAGAGTCCGTCATCCGGTAACCCGTTACGTTTTGAAGCTCATTGCACATGGTTTCTTTGGGTGAAATGACACGGTAGCCGATATTTTAACCGAGTTGTGCTTCATCTTCCAAGGGTTAAAAGACGTGTTATTGGATGATGGAGGAAATGCGGATAATGAAAAAGAGGACGTGGAAAAGATGATCTTGGGAATGACGTGAACTATGGATGTGTCTTTGCCACTTACTTGATGAATCACAAGAGGCTACTTCTTAGAGGTAAGACGAGTTCCACTTTCACTGGCGGTGCACTCACACCTCTCTTTACCAAAGCGGGAGTGGATCTCTCCAGCTTTGAGACTCTCCTCAACACATATGCTCCATTACTTGATTAAAATTCACCTCAGGAAGAGCAAATGTGCTGAGGCGGTAGGGATCAACAAGAGTTTACTATCTAATATGTGTTTTTTTTTGTCTTTCTAATCATTGCATTGCATTGCATTGTATATAATTACGTTTTGAAAAAAAAAAAAAAACACAACTTATTTCTATATCTCACGACTTCTTTCTCTCTTTTTCTCTCTTCTTCTTTGTTTTTNTTTTCCCTTTTTTTTTTTTTTTTTTTGTATAACCGGTGTGATCCTAAGCCGAATCCCAGACTAATCACCGGGGCGAGACCTACGCCATGTTAAACTCACCCACTCAGTGTCGTTCCTTAATTTTATGTGGCCTAAAACATTGAAAATATATAGTTTTTTTATATAAATAATAATGATAAAATATAAAATATTTAAAACTTTAGAATATAGTAAAAATTTTGGTTTGTAGAGACTAAACAATATGATTTGTTTAGGTACTTTGTTGAAAGTTTTTAACTCAGAATTAAAGTTTGATTTATATAGAAGGGAGACAAGATTTTTTCTGATATTTCCCCAAAAATCAGTTTATTAGAAAAATAATTGTTTAAAAATAAAAAAGAAAGAAAAGTTCACATAAGAAAATACTCAGAAGACATCGAACAAGTAACTACTAAGTACTAACTCAAATAAAAATAGGTTGACCATCTGACCAAAGTTCCACTTCCTCAAATGTGGCCCTTAAATTAGATATATATTGTGTGGCCTAAAGCTAATGCTTTACCAGCTTTATAGAAAGGACGGGCCTTCACCCACTTAAGGGGAGGACTCTTCCAACGGGAATCGAACCCAGATGGCGGAAGCCTCAGCCGAGACCCCTTTACCAACTGGACCAATCTGTCGTTGGTCTTCTTCTCACTTTCACTCTCTCATAACTTTCTCAATTCTCATTTGTTTTTCAAAATTCAAAGTCCATATTCATTTAATTTTTTTCTCAAGATCACGTTTCTAGCAATATATTTCCCTAATTCACAAGGTAAGTTCTTATTTTCTCAAATCTCTTTAACTTTGCATAAGTTTCTAAAAATTAGTGTTTCTTGCAGTCGGTCGATTAAGAGCTCGATTAGTAACTTTTGTGTTAGTTTAAGACTTTGTGATGCTTGTGTATAGATTGTTAGTGTTTAATTTGCAAGATTTGTTGAGGAAAATTGAGTTTTGATGGTCTAGAGCTCATGGGTTAAAAAGTGACGAATTGGTGAATTATTGTTGGGAGTTTGGGGCTTTTGATTCTCATGTCGTCTCACTATTGCGTATTGAGTCGCAATACTACTAGCTTACTCTTTGGTTTCAATTCTCTACACTCATTACATTTTAAAGGTTTTCACAATTAAAAATTCTAAGTGTTCATGAGAATGTGAGTGTATTGTAGAATTTAAAACATCAATTATGTATTGTAGTTGTTGTTTAAGTGTTTATCAATGCTAATGGCCACCACTTTGTGATAATTGAGACATGTACTATAATGTGTTCTATACCCCTTCTCTTGTCACTATATGTTTTTTGAGAATCATATAGACACAATGGCGGGTGGAGCAAAATCGAAACACAAAAGGTAAAGAACAACAACCGCAAATAATACACAAACCACACCGGTTGTAAATTCGACCACATAAGAGAAGAAGACTCGTAACAAGATATCACACATCACACCACTTTCAACGCGTTTTGCAAACTGTGAGATTCTTGAGAGGATGGGAGTACTTGATACAGTTGATGAGCTGTATCCTGTTTTTGATGTGCCTTTTCGGTTACAAGATACGCCATTGAAGCTATTACAGAGGTCACCATTAGAGTCCCGAGGTTTGCATCAAGCGACATAACTTTTTTTTTTTCTTGGCCAATCAAAAACAGACACGCTTTTTAATTCACTTAGTATCCCACATCGAAAACAAGCTTTGGAAAGTCTGCCTTTATAAACCTCTTCTTGAAGACCGGTTCCCTGCTAATGATGATATCACGTCTTAAGCCTTGGTAGTTGGACATGTCCCTCAGTGACCTGGCAATTAATATTTTAGTTTCTGTCCGTGTTGTCTGAAGCAAACTTTTTTTTTCCGTAATGGAGATGGAGAGTTTATGTCAAGATCTTAAGATTGTGGACGAATCCTCGCCATTCCGGAATGACAGTCTTACATATGATTCTCGCTGATCATAATGTAAGTTCAAAATCTCCATCGCCACTAGTGTTGACTTCTACTTTTGTTTAATTAGGTTATTGTATACTTTGTTTTTCGGTTATCAGAAGTTTATATATTTTCTACTAAGTTGTTTTTTTGGAATTTCACAAAATATGTTATTAAGTTTTTATAATTCTTGATTTTCAATTATTCATTGTTTAGGGTAACAGGATAGATGCGACGATTCTTGCGGTTGCTTACAAAAATCTAAGAACAAAAGATCTGACTGAAGGCAATTAGTACGTCTTGAGTGATATCCATGTGATTAGGGCTCTAAGAAAGATAAGGAATAGCTCAAATCTGTATCATATCAAATGTTACGAAATCACTGCAATGGAGCCTATGTGGATTCATGATCCAACACTCAAAATTATGAATAAAAAGTAACAAAAATAAAAGTAAATCGATAATAATCTGCTCTAGAAAAAGTATAAAGTATGAGTATTATTGCCAAGAATTATGTCCATTTCTACATTAGGAATTATTCATATTTATACCCTATTCCTAGAATATTAATTACATTTATTACATTTAATACAATTATTCTCATTAATGGTGTCGGTATTGATCTTGTCTTTATTTCTGTAACAGCTACATTTGAATCCTTTATGGGCTTTGACTTATGGGCCTTTTCTCTTTTTCCACGTTCTCCCGAGCTCTCTCTCGCTTCTTCCGAGTTGTTTCTTCAGTGACTTGACTGAACAATTGGGCTTTTCGCTTTGGGCTCAACTTTGGGCCCGGTTTTGAGTTCGGAATCTGGTATCAACAATTGCCCCCCAAGTCTTCCGAGCTGTTTAGTTTGGAGGACTTGAATTAAATGCTGATTTATTCGATTATATTCTGACTTATTGCGCTTTCTATTATTACTCTGATATTCCCAATTCAGTGATTTGATTTCCCTGACATTCGCCGATTTTGTCCTTGATTGATAACTGATTTTTATATTAATATCGTGGAGAAAACTGCTCCACTTCCCCATGTCATTTGTGGCGGTTGAGAGTAAAAAGAAAATCAATTAACATTGATTGGTTTATCCTCTCTTTACTCTTCTTCTTGCTCCGTAAACAAAATTTGACATGTCTCCTCCTCGTTCCGCCGCTATTGCTTCGACCGAAGAAGAACTTGCCATTATCGCCGCAAAAGATAACATGGTTCACGAAAGAGCCATCAATCATACCCAGCTTTCGGACCAATTTGGTCCGTACTGGTCAACGCTTTCTGCCGCTCGATCTCTCGACCTACTCCGGACTCTTTGCCATGTTTCGGACCAAATCGAATTCGTTTTCCCACTGCCGAACGAATCCCTTGAATCCGTTCCTCCCGGGTACTACTGTGCTTACGATGTTTATTTCAAGGGTTGTGGTTTGCCCTTTCCCATTCCCGAATTGTTGCTTTTGTATCTAGATGCCCTTGGCATCGCGCTTCCGCAATGTACTCCAAACTTAATTAGGAATATCCTTTGTGTGATTACTGTTGCGATGGAGGCTGATTTTTTCATTGGTCTCGACGAACTTTACAACGCCCCGACCGCCACCTCTTAATGGGACCCCTCTAGTGGGCCCACGTTCTTTCCCGGCCCGTGGCCCACCCGAGGCCCACTAACATTCGACGGCCGGCTTGTTAAGTTCGGGAGGCTTTAAAGTCTTGTTACCGTCCCTACAAATCACCACATGATCTTTCCCCGTGTTTTGACCTCACTCACATGGTTCCGACAATCAGTTTCCGGAAGGTCACCCATCTTGAGACTACTCCAGCCCAAGCAAGCTTAACTGTGGAGTTCTCTCAGGCCCCATGACTGAAAAGATAAGTGCACTTTGGTGCCATAGGTGGCCAAATCAATTATTTTAATTCTCTCCGCATGAACCTGAAATCGGGGTGTTACAATTCACCCCCTCTAACAGACCGCAACGTCCTCGTTGCGCACCAAGACCGTCACCTCCGACGGTGCGAGCCTTCTTGACTCCACACTCGTCTGGATTCGGCTCTGATACCACTTATAACGCCCCGACCACCACCTCTTAATGGGCCCCCTCTAGTGGGCCCACATCCTCTCCTGGCCCCTAGCCCACCCGAGGCCCACTCACATCCGTCGGCCAGTTTGTTATGTTAGGGTGGCTTTAAAGTCTTGTTTCCGTCCCTACAAATCACCACATGATCTTTCCCCGTGTTTTGACCTCACTCACACTGTTCCGACAATCACTTCCCGGAAGGTCACCCATCTTGAGACTACTCCAGCCCAAGCACGCTTAACTGTGGAGTTCTCTCAGGCCCCATGACCAAAAATATAAGTGCACTTTGGTGCCATAGGTGGCCAAATCAATTCTTTTAAGCCTCTTCGCATGAACCTGAAACCTGGGTGTTACAAACTTGCTGAGCTATTCAGCGTTCGTATCGCTCGTGGAAGTGGTACTTTCACTCTTCATCCTCACTTGAACATGAATTTACTCGACGGTTTTCCTCTCAAGGACGAGAATTGGAGGAAGTACTGGATTTTCTTCAAAATCGATAAATCTTCTGTCGGTAGTTTTAGTCTATCATACAAAAGACTTGTAAATTTAGTCCTACTGCTTGGCCGTCTTTTAGGATTAAAGTGCAGAAGATTAGGTTAGTATTAACCCATTTTTTGGATTGGACCATGGTGTGGTGGCGGTTCATAGTGTCAAACCGTCACATCACAAGATCATCTACAATCTTACAACTATATGTGTGGGCTGGATCAGTCAATTAGCTTTTGGGGCTGCTTGTGTGTGAGTTCTGGGTCTGACTTTTTGTTTTTGTGTATAGTGGTGTTGGGCTTCTTTTAGCCGTAAGTGACCTTCCTTTTAATGTTAACTCAGATGGCAGGAAAAAAAGTTACTTACAATTTTATTTTTTTGTAGAATAGGCGAAAATCAGATACACGAAATACCATTGACGCATAAGAAAAATAATAAGTTTATTTTCATATGTAACTAACTCAACTTCTTGTTGGCTAAATAGACTAAAACAGTTGACAAAGAAAAACGAGAGACTAAAACAGTGGGTGGTTGGACTAAGGTTATTTGTTTATGTATGATTAAAGATTGAATCTAGCTAGATAGAAAATTCAATTTTAGTATGAAATTATTAGTTTCTTATAAATTAAATAGACTAATTATTCTTATACATCAGTGGTATTTTGCGTTCATAATCGTACTATATATAAAGCTCGGTCTTTTACATTTACTAATTAATATGATCGTGACTCGTTTTATGTTAATCGATCAGATTTTGACATATATATATTTATTTTTAATTAAATAAAAAAGAGATAGAAAGAAAATAATTTGTGTATATATTATAAAGTTATACAATAATTACTAATTCAAAAAAAAAATTATATTTGACATGTGTAAAAACATATAAAAAGGAAATAATACATTAGATTACATGGAAATAATACATTAGATTACATTAGATTAACACATGGAATAAGTTTGATGGAAAATGAGTTGAAATACTCCTTCCATATGTGAAATTTCTTTATTTGCATCGTGAAAGCCGACCAATCCTCAGGATTATACACTATTTAAACCAAGTCATAACAATCTGTAGCAAAAACTATTTGCTGATATTGAAGATCTTTCATACATTTCACTGCCCCTTCAAAATATGTGATTCTTTCCAAAAAACCACCTACAAAACACTACTAACCATCGTGTACCGCTGTATTATCCTATGATACATCCTGTATAACAACTTTCTTTTTGTCTGTCAACTTTTTTTGTTTTTATCGTTACAAATGAGCCATTCTTAATTTTGAATTTTGATTATATAATCTTGTACAATAGTTTATCTGCCTTCTTCACCATTCCCTTTGCGCGATAACCAAATATCAACATAGTTGGGATTCGGACATCGAACTCAAGACCCGAGCACTCCCACTCATGGTAGAATATCTTCGTTGATGTCTTCAAGCTTCAAGAGAGAACCAATCGTAGCTCGAAATCCTTCATTGTCCTTCTCTTTTGTGTTGATCTTCTACAAGTTCCATATACAGGAAACATCTTCTCTCTCTCCTGCTTCACCATATAGCCTCATGAGCCCCTCATAGGACTTTGGATCCCTCAATTCCTCTGTTCTAAGAAGCATCTCTCTCGCCTAATTTCCCTTTGAACCATTATTATAAGCCTTTGCCATGTCAAGTGTTGTGACCCACTCAAGCGTTGTAATCGCTTTCCAACCGGTTAGAAACTTGTCCATTGTCGCCACATCAGATACAACAGCCTATACTTGCATAACGTTGTTCACGTTGACACTATCGAGCTCCATGTTGTTCTCCTTCATCTCTTGAAGAATCTCATCGACCTTATCTCGGATTCTGAGAGAGAGGTAGATTCGATCGGCTATAAATATTTGTTACTTTTTCTGAAAATTTTTTGGGTTGGGTGAAACTCCTTATTCACCCCCTCTTACCTTAACCAATAAAAATAAAGTAATATGTCACATCATGCTATATTTAAAAATAAATCAAAAATTAAAATTAGAAAAACAAAATAGATTATGGAAACAAAATTTGTATACATATAAAAATTATTTAACAAACCCAAACCGACATATAATTTGGTTTTAATTGTAAAATATAAACTCTAACTACTCTTTTATAAACCCAAACCGACATATAACTTCGTTTTAATTGTAAAATTTAAACCCTAACCACTCCTTTATAAACCCAAACTAATATATAATTTTGTTTTAATCGTAAAATCTAAACCCTAACCACTCATTTGTAAACTCAAACCGACATACAATTTCGTTTTAGTTGTAAAATGTAAACCCTAACCACTCCTTTATAAACCCAAACCGACATATAATTTCGTAAAAAATTGTAAAATCTAAATCCTTGCCATTCTTTTATAAATCCAAAGCGACATATAATTTCGTAAAATATTAGAATAACTAAACCCTAACCACTCCTTTATAAACTCAAACCGACATATAATTTCGTAAAAACTGTAAAATTTAAATCCTAACCACTCCTTTATAAACTCAAACCAACATATATAATTTTGTTTTAATTATAAAATCTAAACCCTAATCTTCATTCATAAACCCATACCGATATATAATCTTGTTTAATCATAAAATAAGATAATCAATTGGTGGAGTCCATAATTGATTTAGTTTAATTGTTTTCTTTAAATATTATCAATTATTTTAATTAGTTTATCTAGATGATATGATTAATTTTGATATATTGGTTAGTTAGGAGGGGGTGAATCCAAGAATCGTTCTTTTTTGAATAACAGTGGATTTGATATGAGTTTTACAAATGATTGATTGAATAACAAAGATTTTAAATGATTTTTAATGATTTTATATAAATTCTATTTTCAATAACGTAAGATTTGGAAAGACATTTAGAAATCATTAGTTGAATAACTAGTGATTTGTAAAAAAAAGTTAAACTCTTCCAAAGTCATTACTCCAATACACCCCCCTAAGAGGTTTCGGGTTCGAGTCCCAGATATTGCGTTTGTTAATAATTATGTAAATTAATTGAGCCAATTTTACAGGATATCTCCATTGATGTACAATAAAAGCCGTTTGTTGTGATTCTATGTATAGAAGGAAATGTCGTCGGTCGTGGATGATTTAAGATGTCTAGCATGAGGAGAATCGTATATGTAACAATTCTCATAATTTTTAATAAATAATATAATCTAGATGACAAAAAATATATATATATATATAAACTTTTTTTTAAAAATTAAATAAAATAATCCAGTCATTAATCCATTAGAATCTAAAAGATTCAAAAAAATTCTTAGTAACCTTTCAAATATTTATATTAAAAAATAAAAAATGAAAACCGTAAATTAATTTTGTAAAGTTAACTATGTTAGTTTGTTTTCATTTGCCATCAATTGAGACTAGATAGATTACTTTGAAAAAGTTATAAGAAAATAAAGCAACAAAAAAAAGATTTAAGATGCTCTTCATTATAACGTTTTGAGAAAAATTTATTTTCATAAAAACATATATTTTTAGTTGCCACATATATTGAGACAACTATTGTTACGTTATATGGAGCTGACAAAGTCAACGATTTCAACAACGTCATGTAGCAGCGAGTTGGAGTTGACCACCCTACAATTATATCTGATATGTCCTTGTGTTCCAGTGAGAGGTGTAATGTTTCCCATCCTATTCATGGCTTCCAAAAAAGCATTGAAGAATTTTTGAGGGCCATCACCATATGCTCTCACCAAGGGGACTGTGTCAGTGGCATTAGGGCTGGAAAACAACTCTTGATCGCTCTGGATAAGACCCTTTTAACTCTTTCAAATTTACATAATATTTGTTGTTGAAAACCGTTGGTGTACGTAAATCGAAATCGACCAAGACGGTCTGGTTACCATTACGGGCGGGGAGATTGTCCACGAAGTGTTTGGAGGTAGCTCAGGTAGGTAGTATTGAGGGTATAGGGTCTGGTAAACCAGTGTTGCTAAAGTTGTAAAGCCTATCCATAATAAATTGGCATTGGTTTTTACCAAATGTATGACCATCTAACCAAAGTAAGAGATAAGTCAACAATAGAGTTTATATACTAATTATATCAAGTATGAAAATTAATTATTGTTATATTATTTGTCATACTAATAATTACCGGAGAGTGCAACGAGATCAGAAGGACGGTCAAGTCGACGGTCAAGTCCAACGTTTCTAAAGCTGGCCTTGAAATCCCCAACCCATTTTTTTTTTAAACTAATTAACTCATGTCTAGTGATCTCATACTCACTAAATACCTCAGCACAATCAACGGGAAAGAGCATTAAAGTCATAAAAATGAATCCAATAAATGATAAATGATAATCCAATAATAAGTCATAACTCAAGAATCACGAAATCAGCAACCTAGATCAAGTTCTACCAAACTCCAGAACTAAGACCTAGCAATAACTTAAACAACAAAGATGATCACATCACACGAACTCTAGATCATCCCCTCTTCCTCGCCACGATCCCACGGTCACACTTTACCTTTACCTGCATCAACAACACAAATGAGATGCATAAGTATTATGATAAATACTTAGTGAGACAATCGTCCCAAGCAACATGCTATACACACAAGCAATAGAAACAATTCACAAAAACAACAACCAACAAACAAACCAGACAACAGACAGTTTGACGAACTTGTGTTGACCGACACACGCCCCTTCGTGTCGATCGACACTGCCCCGACTGGTGTCGATCGACACACAACCCTTCGTGTCGATTAACACTGGCCCGACTGGTGTCGAGCGACACCTCCCCTTTGGTATCGTTCGACACCGATCGCGCATGCACTTTTCCTGCGATCTCCACATCGCGAATTCTCCTTCTCCAGTGCCCTAATTCTACCAGCGACTCACACACATGCCACACAAGGACCCAGCAAGGCAATCACGACCAAGCAAACACACAAACAGTCAATAACTCATCAAATCAACACATAAACAGATCAAACAAGGAGTCTAATGCTCAGATAAGCCCTCAATCATGCACTCACCTCTTTGACAGAACGATTCTGAACGCAAGAAAGGAGAAAAACGACCCCCTACAACTTTCTCAACGAACCACCAGGCTTAGATTTCCCTTTCACCGGAAAATCTCTCAGGAAAAGGCTTAAGAACTCACAAAAAGGCTCTCAGGAACTTTCTCTCTGATTTCTCTCTCAGGAAAACGACAAAGTGGCTTTCTGAAACCCTAGGTTGCGTCCTCTAGCCTTAAATACGAGCCCACTAGGGTTCCCTTCCCTGAAACCCGACGAATCGCGCAATTAAAAGCCCAATAACCCAATCACACAATTCGTTAGTGTCGATCGACACATCCAAAGTGGTGTCGATCGACACGCCTTAACCGAAGTCGGTTCACGGGCGTTACACTCCTTCTCTTGTCACTATATGTTTTTTGAGATTCTTATAGACACCATGGCGAGTGGAGCAAAACCGAAACACAAAAGGTAAAGAACAACAACCGCAAATAACACACAAACCACACCGGTTGTTCATTAGACCACATAAGAGAAGAAGACTCGTAACAAGATATCACACATCACGCCACTCCCAACGCATTTTCCAAACTGTGAGATTCTTGAGAGGATGAGAGTACTTAATACATTTGATGAGCTTCTAAAGAAGATGAGACTTAGTTTTTTCGGGGCAATAGATGCTCCCACGTTTCCAATGCCTACTTTGGACTTCTTGTGTACAAGGCAATACACATTCGTGAACCCGAAAGTTCCAATAGCCAAAGAGGGAATCATCCACTTCAAGCTCAAGAACACGGGGTATTCGATCTCTATTCCCGACCTTTGTGAGGCATATGGATTCGCAAACAACAACTCCATGTGCTTCTCAAAATTAAAGGGATTCACAAGCTTTGGACTGTGATTGCTAACGGAGGCTACGTTGGAAGTGCTGCCAAAATCATAAGAGTCTGTCATCTGGTAATCCGCTACGTCTTGAAGCTCATTGCACATGGTTTCTTTGGGTGAAATGACATGGTAGCCGATATTTTAACCGAGTTGTGCTTCCTCTTCCAAGGGTTAAAAGACGTGTTATTGGATGATGGAGGAAATGCGGATAATGAAAAAAAGGACGTGGAAAAGATGATCTTGGGAATGACATGAACTATGGATGTGTATTTCCCACTTACTTGATGAGTCACAAGAGGTTACTTCTTAGAAGCAAGACGAGTTCCACTTTCATTGGCGGTGCACTCACACCTCTCTTTACCAAAGCGGGAGTGGATCTCTCCAGCTTTGAGACTCTCCTCGAGCGTTTTTACCTTGATCATGAATACTTGATGAACACATGCTCATTGAAGAAGAAGGGCGACCCCAACACACTCATCCACTTATTCTTAGATCGTGAAGGAAACATAACCATACGCATTTTTTCAAATTGTCGAAAAATCTGCAATAAAAACGATATATCGCACCCGTACACGTACCCAAACCCGCTCCCACTTAAGTTTCTATGTATATTAGAATAAAGTTAAGTGTATTTTGTTAGTAATTTAGAATCAAGAACTTCTACTGTGTTTCATAATTAAAATAATGTGATTAGAAAACTTAAAAATAAAAAAAAATGACAAAATTATGAGTTTACCTATCAGCAACCAAAATCATCTTCTACTATAGATGATTACTTTTTGAGCTAAGAAAAAACTAGGGAAATTTGCACTAGGACACCACTTCTACACAATTTATTGCACTCTAACACCTTTTTTTGGGGAGACACCCTTTTCTATGTTTTTTTTACACAATTGCCCTCTAACACATTCTCCCTTCTCCTTAGCTTCTCGTTACCCATCTCATCTCTCTTTATTGTTAGGGATTATTGCATTTCACTTTTCAAATTTAAATGATTTTTTTTTTAATTTCATTGTCCATCTCTTCATCTTTCTTTATTTTATCTCTCTCTTTCTTAAAAAAAAATCTGAGAAATAGTTTTGTAATCATCATCAATGATGATTTCTTTCTTTTTCATGCCAACAAACCAAAATTTTGTTGTAAACCAAATCTAAACTAGTTTATGAGAAACATCTATCTTGTTAATAATTTTGACCAGATCTGGACATAACCATAAAAGAGTTGTGTTTGAAAACTGAGATTAAAAAAAGAAGAAGGGCCGATGGATTTTACTCTTCTTGTTTTAATAACTTTTTTTCATCTCTCTCTCATCAACAAATTTAGTGTTTGTTGAAAAGTTCACATATTGTTCTTCACTTTCTCAAATCAAATCAATTTTAGGGTTTACCCATATTTATAAAGTTTTATTGATTTATTTTTTGTTATACCTTTGAATTGTATCTCTCATATACATGTATTTTGGGTTCTTCAAATTGATATATGGGATCTTTTAAATGGAGTTTTTCTTCTCTCGATTTGCAAAAAGCTGCATATGTGAAATAAGGTATTTATATGGACATATTATTATGGATACACAAAAAGCGACGGGTGGACAAGATTTATCTCAATCAATACTTCAGTTTCAGCAAGACTATGACAACGTGGACATATTATTTTTTAGAAAATTTCATGGATGGATAATTGTGGATAGATTTGCATGGATTGATTCAAATTAAAGTTTAAGGCTAAGTAAGATAATGTTGATTTTGTTCATATGCATCATATATGCCATAAGTGGAAATAATATATAGTGGAGCTCAAGGACAATACTCATACGTTTGAGATAATTTAACAGAAAACAACACAATTTGTATGGATATGGACACAACCAATATGGGTATGGACATCTACTCGTGGATACTAGATTATGTACAAGCTATCTCACTATATGCAACTTAAATTCCGACATTTAATCATGATGAACACACTACAACCAACACATTAGAGGGAACCGATTGCCAAGATGCAGCCACTACAACTTAGGGTTAGGGTTTAGGCTTTAGGTGTAGTGTTTAGGTTTTAGGATTTAGGGTTTAAATGAATGGACAAGTGATCATCCACACTAGTCTTTCTTTTGACTACACTTAGCATCAATGTGTCGAAGTGTCCCCGTACATATGGTTATATCCACAAGTGATCGTCCATGTTTATTCTATAATTTCATCATCCACAAGATCTATCCAAAAGTGACCATCCACGCTAGTTTTTCTTTTCACTACACTCATCATAAAGCGTATCCAAGTGTTCCCGTACATATGACTATATCCACAAGTGATCGTCCATGTTTGTTTTATAATTTCACCATCCACAAGAACTATCCAAAATTGACCATCCACACTAGTTTTTCTTGGTCAACATTAAATGGTCAAACCAAACAAAATGATCAACATTAAATGGTCAACACAAACAATACAATATTACATTAACATACTATATAATGACAACTGCACCATGTTACTTCAGCTTTGTGAATAGAGTTTTATGGACACTCTTTTGTGGATAATTGTATGATTTGTTTTCTCTGTTATGTCCATTTTGATTTGTCCATTTAGATCTGTTTATTTAGATATGTCCATTTAAACTGAATGAATATAAATTTAATATACAAACTATACTAATATGGATCTTAAAATGTAGGAAAAAACATATTTATAATTTTTTGTAAAATTGAAATTTTAAAATGATTTATTTTAGAAAAAAAAAAGAGAAAATAATTAATAGAGAAAGAGATTCAAGAGAGAAAGATTTAATAAAAAGAAAGAGAGAGTGGACGAGCTTAAGAGGAGAGGGAGGGAGAAAGATTTAATAGGTTTTGCGTTTCTCCAGAGCCACACGATCTCTTCTCATCTAACGGTCTCAATTGCACCAGATGATTTTTAAATCTAAACCATTAAATCGGAAACATGTGACTCAATCTAATGGCCCAGATTCGCCTATGGAGTAACCGATCATGTTAGGATGTAACGACTATTGGAGGGTTATACTTGTCCAAAATTTTAGCAAACAGTTGAAAAGTGGCCCTTGTTTTTGGAGTGGTGTCTACTGCAATATTTGGGAGAAAAGTGGTGTTAGAGTGCAACTCTCCCAAAAAACTATTATTTTTAAGTTTGACATCTGACTTACCTCTGTCACTTTCTGAGCTAAAAGAAATAATTATTTTTAGTTGACATCTCTAACATAACTTGTCAAACTCCTCTTTTCATTACCCATAAAAATGCATTAAACAATATATATATATATTTTTTTTTTTTTGTCACCGTGCATTGAAAGATATAATCACCTAAAAGAAGTTATAAATAAATAAATAAAAAAAAGAAATATGAGACTTAGTTTTTTCGGGACGGTGATTCCTTTGGTGGTACATGTTCTTTCCATTACCTAAAAGAAAGAAAAGATATAATCACCTAAAAGAGCTTATCAAGCTGCTCTTTCCATTACCCATAAAAATGCATTAAACAATATACTTATATATATATATTTTTTTGGTCACCATGCATTGAAAGATATAATCACCTAAAAATAAATTAAAAAGAAAAAAAAAAAAAAAAGAAGCATTGGTTTGAATTGCACTATTGCCGTTTATATCTCAGACGCAACTCCGAGAACTAGATTCAAAATTTGCACCGAAATCTTTATTTGATGTTTGTTTCTGTGATTGAACTTGTTTACATAAACACTAAAAAAAATTTATCCGTAAAACTTTTGCTCTCCTTCTTTCTTAGGGTTTCAATTTTTTTTTTTTTTTTCAATTTTTTTCTTAGGGTTTCAATGGATTCCGGTACTGCTGTTGTAATGTTGGCTTCTGTATGTGGTATCACCACTTGCGCGTTTCTCTTCTTTTTGATTATTCGAATGCCTGCCGAAAATAACGAACAAGTTGTTAAGAAACAAGTTAACCATGTAAGTTCGAGTTCTTTTCCAATTTTTTCTTAGGGTTTCAATGAAATTTATGTTTGAATCTAAACAAGTTACTGTTACGGAAAGGATTTGTAAATATTACATTTCTCTTTAGTTTTCTTTATTCGTCTAATGACCTAGGGCTCTCATGCTTGTATATATATATATATATCGTATCTTGTATCTAATAAAGGGTAAGCTGTTCTATTCCCATCTTTACATGGTATCAGAGCCAAACTAGGGACATAACTTCTGAATTGTTTGAGCGGTTGGGATGATGACGGACTCGAATACAGGGAAAGCGATGGAGAAAGTGCAAGAGACTTTAACATCCTCGCCAGGGTCCAGGAAGTTTGATTACAACAGTATAATATATATAAAGGAAACAACTATGAATATTGGGCAAAGCATGTGCGGATTGCCTTGCGTAGGAAGAGAAAGTTGGGTTTTGTGGATGATACCTTGAAGAAACCAACGACGGCTGAAGAAATTGAACAGTGGGTAGTTGTTGATTCTATGATTGTGGCGTGGCTTATGAATACGATTGAGCCCACGTTAAGAACAACGATCTCGTTGGTGGATGATGCTGTAACAATCAGTTTCGCTACAGCACCTGCTGCTCTAGCTAATTGTCCATCATTTCCAAGTGTGATTTCTATATTATGTATGGTCGTGCCTAAGGGCATATCGGTTGAAGTAGATTCTTCTTTTTGTTCAATCAAAACCCCTTCCCAAACTGTACAAGCTTCTTCCAAAGCATACAGCTTTCTGGATGTAGGTGATGATATCTATACGGATGGATCTTATATATATCATAGAATTCTTATATATATGGTAGAAGTACCACACGAGTGGATATATAGGAATCAAAATCTGCCGAATAACTTATGTTATGATCTTCTACATCCTAGGTCTTCCCGTTCCGTCATCTGGCTTATGTTCTTCATGTAGCATTCAGACCGAATGACTCTATGAAATTACGTCGATACTTCCACATATTATGGGTAACGTAGGAGACATCTCTATTTTTCCCCGGGGGAATCTTTAGAATTACCACTGCTTAGCTTTCAATTCGCCTCTGACCATCAAATGAAATGTGAATAACCCGTCCTCCTCTCTTTGAAACAAGGGGCGCTTATGGTTCTGTCGGTGCTTGAAACAATTTTGTCTTCTCCATATTACTATATCTCTAGAGTCAATAATTTTATATGAGGAACTACTGAACTCAATCACTTGCTGCCGTTACTCTTCAGTTTTCTGTTGAGGTCTATCCTGTAGAGGTACTCAAATTGGATCAGTGATCGATTTCTAGGTTTCGTCGTAAACCTAATTGGTTACTTCCAATTACGTAAATCAAATAGTTCAAACCGCACTCAAAGGTAGGGCATTTCCCATTTTTATAGGAACTTATGTACCAGAAACAATGGTATCTCCAATTATACCCCCTCTGGGATGTAAAATATATCTCTTCTCACCATTCCCATAGTGTATGANTCTTGAATTGATTGATGACTTTTAACGAAGTTCCTGTCACGAACAAGTCATCTACATATATTGCCACGATCAAGTAGTCTCCCTTATCCCTTTTAAGATACACGGACGTCTCTTTTACACATCTCTTGAGGCCCATTTCTTTAAACACACGGNCCCTAGGTGCTTGGCGTAGTCCGTAAAGTGCTTTGTGGAGTCTGTAGACTCTGTTTTCGAAAATCTATTTTACGGTATAGACGCTTATGACCTCCCCCTCTATGCCTTGCGGTAATTATTCCTCACCTTTCTTCTGAAAGCCTTCAGGTTGGCTTACATAGACGATCTCATTAAGGTCTCCATTTAA
>OVBW01000171.1:2200-37172 GCA_900406355.1 Erysimum pusillum | reverse complement strand
TACTTTTTATTATAATTATTTTTATATATTTTAAAATTGTTTAAAATAAAAGTTTTGTTATTTTTCCTTTTTATCTTTATCCTTTCGTGATTTTTTTTATCTACTTAGTCCTTTAAACTTTTCTTAACATTATTTTTTTATTTTTAAAAAAAACTTTAAGTTAGAATTTCCTTATCATTATCTTTTAACACTTTTAAATTTATTTACTTGTTAATTGTTTCTCATAATTATCTTTTTCGATTTTATATTTTTTAAAACATAATATTTTTTGACACGTGTCAAAATCTCTAACTGATAGATATGACACGTGTCAAAATCACGTGAGTTACTAACTTCGGAAACCGTACTTTATATAATAAGATATCAATCTTACAAATTGCACTTAAAATTGGTCAGTAGAATCTTAAAATATGGTATTTTAGTTAAATTCAATAATTTACTCTTTTTTTTTTTTTACAGCATTCAATAATTTACTTTTTGTTTTGTTTCTGAAAAAAATGCTGATATCATATATTAAGGAGTAATAACTTTTTAGACGTAAGACAACTAGATTTTTTTAAAAGAAAAGTTAAGAAACATATGTTTTAAATATTAAATTTTGAAAAATCATAAAAATTAGACACTAACTTTGAGGAGTACAAAAGACTTGCCAAAATTGAAAAAATATGTATCGTTATTAAAAATAGTTGAGATTTTATCATTATAGAAAAATACACATAGGAGTAGTAAATAATTACCTTTAATTTCACAAACTCAATGACCAAGCTAGGGATTCGTGTGAAGTATACAAACCCACGATCCCCGTTACCCACATCCACACCGTTGTCCTGAAATTCCCATAAAGCATAATATGTGTTTTGTTAACAAGATCTTGAATTGACAAATATTCGTCTGGCTCGAGCAGTTCATTGAGCTTGAGTTGCGCCTCGAATTGGCGAACGAGAGCGTACGCCCAGCAAAGCATAATTCTTTCGTGTACACGGATGAAGCTTAGATTAAGCAAATCCGGTCTCATAAGCCTCCATGACTTCACAAGAATGGTATCAAGCTTTTCCTCCAATTGATTTCTCAAATCAGGCGAAAGAGTTGTCCAAAATACTGAATCATATTCAGTCAGATTGTCATATGAAACCCAATGAGTAAGCATGTATACCTCCTGCATAAGAACCAAAGAAACAAGATCCAAAATCATAATAAAAACAAGAAAAATCAACAAGAGAAGTGGTAATTCAGTCAGATTTCCGTCCTTGTCGGTAAGACAATCCGTGAGTAATATGACATGCACCGACAAATGACGACATCTTCTACGTTTTGCAAATCATCAATGTCACTATCACCATCATTATCATCATCGTCATCATCCATGAAGTGCTTTGTTTTGTTCACTAAATCTTGGACGGATAAATGTGCATCCAAGTTCATCATGACAATATCTTAAGATTGACTTCAAATTGCCGAATGAGAGCGAAAACCCATCATAGGGAAATGCGTCTAGGTAATGCTATTAAATAGAAAAAAAAAAAAATGGTTGTAAAGTCAAAACATCTCTTGCTTTTTTTCATCATGTTGTGCATGTTATGTCCAAAAAAAAACTTGATTGTCTTTATGAATTTAAATTACAGTTTAAAATAAGAGATGCTACATTAAAATATATTCTTATATTAATCTTACAAATTGCATTGAAATTGGTTAGTTAAAATAAGATGTTTTTTCTTTTCGGAATCTTATTAATTTTGGTATTGGAAAAGAAAACAAAATTAATTAGTTTCGAAATTCCAATACTTTTCTAGGTGTAGTCTTTTCTAGGTGTAGTCATAGCGCTAATATAACTTTCTTTGGATTTGATTTTCGTATTACTGTAATTCTCCAAAATCGTCCATAGAACTTTAACACAAAAAAACTTTCAAAACTTTAGAAATTTTATCACATCCAAAAGTTAGTTGTATAGATGATATGATTTTAATATAATAGTAAGATGTTCTTTAGTCAATTCCCACGGTTCGGAAGTTTAGGAATGTTGGGCTTAGTCCAGGCCCGAACTAAATATAAGGTCCCATCGTTTTATATACGAAATGATGAAGTCCGAATTATCAAAATTTACTCGAATTCTTGTGGAATTTTGTGGTTTTTGTTCTGTTATCAGGTAGTAATGTTTCGCTAACCATCTAGGTTTAAATTAGCTTGTCTTGTGTGGTTCTTTGTTATCCAGATTTTCTCAGGGAATAAATAGAATAGGAAACAATTTCTCTATTCCGGGTTGATCATGAGGTTATGAAAATTGAATTTGTTAGATTTTTTGTCATGAGTAGCACAACCTCAAGACTGCTGGGTTTTACTTTGACATGGTTTCAATTAGGTTCACTATGTTGCTTTCAAATTTCAGAACCTTAGATAGCAATTGCCTTGAAGCCAGAGTTTATGATCTAGAGAAATTACAAGTAAAATACATTTGAGGTACTTTGAGGATCATGTAACACGGTTCTTGGAATCGATGTGTTACATCGCAAATATCTGAATAACTTGTATTGATGTGCATGTTTCAGATAACCCTTTGTCAAGAACCCATCTTGAATCTTATAGACTAATCCTTACAAGAAATGTCGCAAAATCTATCTTTCAGTTTTCAAGTCTGATCATTTCTATCTGTCCTCAATTTAGGTTCTTGAGCTTGCGGGTAACGCTGCAAGAGATAACAAAAAGAACCGTATCATACCACGTCATGTTCTATTAGCAGTGAGGAACGACGAAGAGCTAGGGACACTACTCAAAGGCGTAACCATCGCACACGGTGGTGTTTTACCAAACATAAACCCAATCCTCCTCCCAAAGAAGTCAGAGAAAGCAGCTTCAACTACAAAAGTGCCTAAGTCACCATCAAAGGCTACCAAATCCCCTAAGAAGACATAGTTCTTCCTCTTCCTCCTACTCTCTAATGTTACTCTCTATCTCTCTCTCTCTCTCTCTCTGTATGTTTCTCTGTAAAGACAGAACATCTCTGACTTTTGTTCATCATATTGTAAATTAAACAATAATGTGTCGTGTTAAGAAAAAAATCTGATTGTCCTTGTGAATGTAGGTTATTACAGTTTGAAATAAGAGATGCTACGTTTCATAATACTCTGATCTTATATCAATCTTACTGATTGCAATGAAATTAGTCACTAGAATCAGAAAGCTTTAATCAAAAAGAATTCATATGAACGGCTTTACGAGCTTGTAAATTTGGTAACGGCTTTGGTTCCTTCGGAGACGGCATGCTTAGCCAATTCACCAGGCAAAACGAGTCTCACGGCGGTTTGGATTTCACGAGACGTGATCGTAGGTTTCTTATTGTACCGAGCGAGACGAGACGATTCCTGAGCGAGTTTCTCGAATATGTCGTTGATGAAACTGTTCATGATCCCCATTGCTTTGCCAGAGATTCCAATATCTGGATGAACCTGTTTCAATACCTTGAAAATGTATATCTTATACGTCTCTGTGCTCTTCTTCGTCTTCTTCTTCTTCTTGATCTCGCTCGTTCCTTCCTTCGCGATCTTCTTCTCTGCCTTTGGTGGTGCTTTCTCCGCCGGTTTCTTCTCTGCCTTGGGCGCCATTAATCACGATCGATGAATACTTGTGGGCAATGAAACTATGAGAAGATGATGATCGCTTTTAAGGGTTTCGATTTCGAATATATACGTTTCGTCGAATGATTATTATTGGATTCTGAGGCATGACACGGATCGTTGACGTGTTCTTTTTCGACATCGTTAGATGAAGAATGTTATCATGCTAATTCAACTGTTGGCGCTAAAGGCGCCGGTTTATATGGGCTTTATTGGGCTTGCCACAAGTGAAAATAGGTTAGGTACGTAGATAATATGGTATTTTAGTTAAATCAATAATTTACTTTTGTTTTGTCTCTGAAAAAATGCTATCATATATTAAAGAGTAATAAATTTTTAGACGTCAAGATAACTAGATTTTTTAAAAACAAAAGTTAAGAAATATATGTTTTAAATATTAAATTTCAAAAAAGCATAAAAATTAGACACTAGCTTTGAGGAGTTCATCACACCTGCCAAAATTGAAAAAATATGTATCGTTATACAAAAAAAATAGTTGAGATTTTATCATTATAGAAAAAGACACATATGATTACTAAATTGTTACCTTTAATTCCACAAACTCAGTGATCAAGCTAGGGATTCGTGTGAAGTATAAAACCCCACGATCCTTGTTACCCACATACTCACCGTTGTCCTGAGGGTCCTGTCTACAGTATAAGGGAAATGACAGTCTACAAAGACACTAAAGCAAGACTCCTGAAAAGTGGGACAAAAAAATATTGGAAAGGCATCAAGAACCTCACCATTTGCTGCTTCTGTTTTGTGGTTTGCGAGCTACCAGAATAATAGAGAAGGAAAAGTAGTTGTTCTTTTCCTCTCTAGTCTTTAAATGTAATTGATTCTTTCCCGATCATGTGAATTAAATAATTGATTCTTTCTGAGTCTTATGAAATTCTTTCTTTTTCGGTCTTGTGAATAGAAGCTTAATTGATTAAATTACATGCACCAACAAATGACGGCATCTTCTGCGTTTTGCAAATCATCAATGTCACCATCACTATCATTATCATCATCATCCATGAAATGCCTTGTTTTGTTCACTTAGTCTTGGACGGATAAATGTGCATCCAAGTTTATCATATCATTTAACTTAAAAATGGCTTCAAATTGCCGAATGAGAGTGAAATCCCATCACAGGGAAATGTGTTTGGGTAATGCCATTAAATAGATAAAAATGGTTGTAAAGATAAAACATCTCTTACTTTTCTTCATCATGTTGTAAACAATCATGCATGTGCATGGCATGTCCAAAAAAAAAAACTTGATGAATTTAAATTACGGTTTAACATAAGAGATGCTACGTTAAAATATATTCTTATATTAATCTTACAAATTGCATTGAATTTGGTTAGTTAAAGTAAGATGTTTTTTTTTTTTAGCCCAAAAAAAAAAAAATAGTAAGATGTTTTTTTCTTTTTGGAATTTTATTAATTTTGGTGTTGGGAAAAGAAAACAAAATTAGTTTCGAAATTCAAATACTTTTCTAAGTGTAGTCATAGCGATAATATAACTTTGTTTAGATTTGATCTTCGTATTGATTCTCCAAAATCGTCCTTAGAACTTTAACNTTTAAAAAAAAAAAAAAAAAAAAAAAGACTTTCTATTAGGTTGTCTATAAGTATTTGAGCATTAATATTAGATTTAAATGGGTTTAATATAGAGGAGTATATGCATAATGCATTATATTATATGCTGAGTCAAAACTGAATCAAATATTTCAAAACTTTAGAAATTTTCTCACATCCAAAAGATATGGTGAAACTGGTACCAGCTGATGGAGGAGTTTGTGAGAAGTGTTATGTATTTTTGACATTGTAGTATAAGTGATTTTATGAACTTTTGATGATGTAAATGTATCTGAGCGAATCACAGGTGATAATACTAGTTAGTTGTATAGATGATATGATTTTAATATACTGTAATAGTAAGATTTGTTTTGGTCAATTCCCACGGTTCAGACTTCAGAATATTAGGAATGTTGGGCTTAGTCTAGGCCCGAACTAAATTCAAGGCCCAATCATTTCTTTTGTGGTCAAAGGCTCAATCGTTTTATATTCGAAATGATGGCCTACACCAGTGATGCAAAATTGCAAATTAAAAACAATTATAAAAATCTTTAGACTTCACATCCTTTTTATCCAAAAGATATGTTGAAACTGGTACCAGCTGATGGATAAGTGTGTGAGAAGTGTTATGTATTTTTGACATTGTAGTATAGTAAGTGATTTTATGAACTTTTGATGATGTAAACTTTGTACCAGCAAATGAGTTTCCAAGAAAGACTTCTTCGATATAAACAGTTACCAAACTTGGTGGTCCCTCAAAAGGCGAGAATCCAACAAAAGCCTTCCCAAGATGTGGGGAAACTCCAAAGTACATCGAACTCATTTCTACCTTACAAAGTATATCAAAATTTTGTTGAACACATATTGGCTGGTTTTGCTTTGTCTTATATTTGAGTAGTAATGTAAAGAATGGTAGAATATTGATGGAATGGAATGCCGGGTACGAAAAAGAAATTCATTTTTAGATATTTTATATATTGGTGTCTCGGTTATGTGGATAAACTATTCGATCGCGTTATATCTTCATGACGTACGGTTCTCTTGTCAAACATCATTCGAAATATTTTTTTCTCATTTGGTACGGAAATTATCAAGCGTTTAGTATTACTGAAGATATTCACATGTATATATATAAATATTCGATCGAAACTATTCTTAAGTACAACGATCACATGGTTTTTTATAGTGAATTGGACCATGCATAGTGTGTAGTATATTTCTTTTCTTTAGATATCCGAATTTGCAATTACCTAACCTCTCAAGGCACAGTGAATTAGACCAAGCATATAATGGAAGTTTTCGGGATACCCACAATCTCCCACCAAGCTCCATCTTCATGCATCATGTGTCTAACAAAAAGGATATATACACACACACACACACATACATATGCAGTTTATGTGTATGTGTGGAGATTTGTAATATCCTCACTTGTTGTTTGTCTCGTTTGAAAAAGTTACGGGTGGCTTTTGATTTATTAATATTATAAAACCCACATCATTGATGATAATGTATTCTTAATCCCTTTATTACATGTAGCCAAGCTTTTAATTATAAACCTAATACCAAATTGGACTCTTTTTTTCTTCGGCTACACTGTTCTTGTCTAACACTATCAACCACCACCAAACAAAATAATTTATGCAACAAAAAATAAAATGTACTGCTGATTAGTTTCATCGAGGTTTAATTAAAAGGATCTATTGTCTAATTAAAAATTATGCCATGTATTCGTCGCATGCTTGCGTTTTTGTAAAACGTGATCCCACCCAAATCAAATCAATGTTTGAATGGGGATGGTGAATACAAATTAACATGGGGTTAATGCAGATGGTTGGTGGAATAAATACACTTGCTACATTCTGACCCCAAAGAAACAGTTGTTACTTGTTCTTGCCAATGAAGTCGATAGGATTATAATGAAGCGAATTCCATGTTGAATGATCTGTATAGAAAAAGCAATATAATTGTCACTAGCTAGTATATTTAGATCTTTTGCATTTATGTAAGTAATTAAAACCGATCAAAATAGTTTTTGAATAATAATAGAGTCATCAACTTAATTATATTATGTAAATACTACCTTATAAAAAAGAAAATGCCAATTGTTGGTAGGTGGAATTAGGTGGCAATGGCATTACTTGGAGGAGAAATATAAATAACTTGATTTAAATATTTTTAAAGTTAAATACAGCAATATTAAAATATGCTAAAGGATTAATGATTACGGTCATACATAACTACTACTATAGTGTTAACTATGTAGGTGTGTCCTACTTCACGTGGTAAACGGACCCAGTGCCACGTAAGCAGTCGAAGGATGCTCTCTCGTTTCGTAAATCTCTTGTAATCTCCTCTCAGCCAATCATAAGCATATGCCCACGTGGGATAATGGGCCCTGTCACGAGCCCAATATTACAAGTCAGCAAAACTGATACTAGCAGAAACCAGCACGCCGTTTAGATTAAGGATAACATATTTTAATCATTAAAAAAAAATTATCTTGAGTATTCGTTTTTTTTTTTGTTATTTAAATATGCACTTTCAGTTTTTTGTTTTCGTTTTTTTTCTTCTTCTTCTTTTAAACAGCCATTTTTCACGGTGTAAAACATAATTAGGCGATTCCATGAATAGAGAAACATGTCCATTTTAACAAAAAGCAAAAAGTAACCTTCGTAAAATGATTCGATTTTGAATATCTGTAATCAACTACGCAAAAAAAAAAAAAAAAAACCATGTCCATTTTAGGTCATTACGTGACTATAATATTTATATAATTCAACGAAAATGTCATTTCCTTGATTTTCTTCTTAGATATTTTTTTACTTATAAATATTTTAATGTCACTCTTTCTTTATTTCGGCTCTTGTAGGCTTGTAGCGTACTATATATCTTCACCTGCCTTTCTTTCCCCCTTCACCATCTCTCTAATTTCTCTCTACGATAACATACTTTTTAATCATTTTCATATCATGGGTGATCATAATAGCTCACAAGCATCTTACATCCATTTGGTACGATATAAACAAACTCTTCTTCTTCTGTTTCGTTTATTGTCAAATCTATCTCTGATCTTGATGTGTTCTCTCTTACCCCGTACTGATCATATGTTATACGATCATCATCATCATCCTCATCATAATATATTGGCTGCAGGTGCATCATTTGATAGAAGAATGTATAGTATTCAACATGGGCAAAGAAGAGTGTATGGATGCTCTGTTCAAGCATGCTAATATCAAGCCTATCATCACTTCCACAGGTACACATCTACATACACAAACATGTATAGATACATATATATGTGGTATAGTTTATATAAAAGATAAGGAATGGGGAATTGATTAAATTAATTTGCAGTGTGGAAAGAGCTAGAGAAAGAGAACAAAGAGTTCTTCGAGGCATACGAGAGAAGACGAGAAGAAATACCGACCGAGAAAGAGACAGCTCGAATAATCCGAGATTTGCTTTCACGAACTACAATCTAAGATCATGACACCTACTTTGCTTACATACATGTGTATGTATATGTATGAACCGATTCTATATACTCTTTAGACATATGTATTATAATTTTCATTAGGAATGAATAAATTCATCTGTGGGAAGATCCCTTTTTTTCAGCTTAATTTAAAAAAATTTGCATCCTTTTTCCGTGCGATATAATTTACTTGCATATTATCAATTAGATCGTAACCAGTTATAAAGTCTTAAATTGATTATTGGAATAGAGAATATGAATCTAATTATTGGTATAGTAGATAAATAGCAAAATAACAATTAAACTGAATAAATTTTAGTGGGAACAAACTAAATCAGTTTTTTTTTTTTGTAGATTAGTGACAAAATATAAAAAATTATTTTTAATAGATTAATCACGTTTGATTTTTCAAGTTATATTTTTAATACGATAATAGTATATAATAGAATAATTTTTCCTAAAAACATAAAAATGTGAAATAGTCAAAATTGGATAAATATTCTAAATGACAAAAAGTAGTAGAATCACATTTTTGAAACATGAACAAATGTTATACTATTCAAATACTATATTTATCTTTGAGTTTATGGTTATTTATAACAGTAAAGATTTCTGTTCAAGCATGCTAATATCAAGCCTATCAAGTACTATATGTTTTGAAGTTTTAAACTAATGTATTCGGAGACAATTAAGATATTTTGGAGTCAAACTAATAGGTTAAAGTAGCCATATTAGAAAACATATGTTTTGAAGTTTTAAACTATTCGGAGAAAAAACAAATCTAAAAACCAAAGGCTTGGTTTTGAGGACATGAGTTATCAAACCTCCCAAAAAATGAAAAACATGCATATATCATTATCAAAAAGTTGTTTTGAAAATTTATCGAAATATAACAAAAATACCGATATATATATATATTAGTATCATTATAGAAAAAAACACATATTATTAGTAACTAGATAAGGACCCGCGTATACGCGGGTTTAAAATAAAAAATTATAATCCGTGTAAAAAACAAAAAATTAGATTTCGCGTATGCGGGTTTATAACTAAAATTTTATAACATGTATAAAAAACAAAATTATATATTCTATAAAATATTTATAAATTATTTAATTTAATTTTTCTCTTTGTTTAGTAATTATTTTAATATATATTTTTAATTATATTTTTTTTATTATCAATCATGTCTCAAAATTTTATATTTTCATCCGGTGAAATCAATATTTACTCATCAACCTCCTAAACATTGACAAAAGAATTTATAACTTATGAAAACGTGTAAAAGCATACAAAAATTTTACATTTATATCAAAACCTAGATTATAACACAGTAGTCATATCAAACATCTCTAAATCTTCGCATCCACAAAAACATTAGTCACTAACCCTAAAAAATCACATCAAAAGTAAAACATATTATACATTAGAAAAGAAATTCACCTATTCATACAATAAAAAGGTTGATTGGTTGAGACTTTTACTGTAGGTTTTATTTTAAATTATTTAAAATTATCAAAAAAATACATATATTTACTCGTAATTATCAACATATTTTAAATTCCCTTTTAATGAAGTACGGGTGAAAATTTTAGGTTTTTTTTATATTAATTCGACGATATATTTTAAAAATATATATATTTACCCGTAATTATCGACAATGTTTTTTTAAAAAATTTACTTTTCATGAAGTAGGAAAAATTAATCCCTATGAGATTTCTTAGCATTATCTTTTTATATTTTTAAAATTATTTTATTTATAATTTTCTTAACATTATCTTTTTATATTTATTTAAATTATTTTCTCATAATTATCTTTTTACATATTTAAAATTATTAAAAATAAATATTTTTTTGACACGTGTCAAAATCTATAACCGATCGATATGACACGTGTCGCGATCGCTTGAGTTGCTAACTTCGAAAACCCAACTTTATATAATAAGATAGTTACCTCCAACTCTACTTCCAAATCCATAATCTCAATGATCGTTATACACATTGCCACCATTGTCTTAGAACTCGTATAAGGGAGTTTCTTCATTAATTGTAAGATAACCGGTTAACAACATTACTTGTCTGAAAATATGTTTTGATTAGGATGTGTGTTATATTCTGTCCATTCTTTATCTGTTGGTTTATATACTAACTATAAAATATAATAGTAATTTAGGATTTTGTTGACTAAATCCTATGATAATCAATTATATTTAAAAGCCATTAAAAAGGTTAATCAATTAAGGTTATGTTAACAACATAAGAAAAATAATCAATTTTATTTAAAGATAAAAAAAGGAATTTAATCAATTAAGTGTTGTTGAATGTTGATAACATCGAGATATAATCAATTATATTTAAAAAAAAAAACTAGAGAAAGAAACTTTTCAATCATTTCATCCTATTATAGAGTATCAAAATTGAAGTTGCATAAAACTTTCATTTCGCTTACTTTATGTAAGTAAAAATTGACANTAAGTGGGTTAAAAAAAAAAAAAAAAAAAAAAAAAAAAAAAATTGACATCTAAGTCAAATCTGAACGGACAGTGTTTCGTTATGACAATACCAAAGGTAAGAGCTTATGCTGCATTTTTCAAGTTATCAATGTCACCAAATTTATCTAAGAAAATACTAGAAGTTTTATTGGCCAGATCTTGCACATATAAATGGGAATCTAGCTCAAGCATCCTATTAGTCTTAAGCACCACTTCAAATTGACGAATAAAGGCAACCATCCTAGGCTAAGCAAAAAAGTTATCAAAATTAAGAAATAATTATTTTCGAACTTAGTTGTATGTCTTTATACACATATATACGGTATGTGATATACTAGCATTCATACTTTAACCCTTATTGTCATAATCACTTCAAATGTATCATATGAATAATTTATCCCTAAATAATGGTACCACCATGCCAGCACCATCAGTGAGATTAGCTGTAGACAATTTGAGATAAAAGTCTTTAATCTTTTCTAGCTCATAGCTCGTTAATTAGATTGAGTCGTGTCCAATAAGGAAAACCAAATGATGGGAAGAAAAATGTTGGACAGACATCGAATGGTGAAGACGCCACGTGGAACATACGTGGGCGCACGTGGGAATGTTCGCGTCATTACATAGGATTGCGTGTTATGATTTGGTGGAAACTGCGTTTTTTTTTTCCTTTCTTGTCTTTTTTATTTTTTTTTGTCAGAATTGAAGCTATGTTTGGTTTGTTTGGTGAAGACACTCTTCATCTTCAGTTCCGCATTTTCAGTTCATTGATTGGACCGACCGGACTGGTCCATTCTTATTTCTTAAGATATTTGTTTTCTTTAATTATTTGTTAGAGATGAATAATATAGTGGAAACGAACTAATATGTATGTACTCTTAAAAACATTTAAAACCCAATAACATTTCGCTAGAGTGCATGATTAAGAGTTATATCTAACAAATTATAATATTCAACTTTTGTTTGGTTTTATAGGTAAATCTTCTATCGAAAAATGAATCAACAACCAGTTTCTAAACTTCTAGTTCAGATTGTTGATCTTGGACCATCTGCTTTGCAAGACACTTTCCATGTGTTTTTTTGCAATTTATATATTTTACAAGGGATTGGAATAATGGTTTGCCAAATTGTCATTTTTTCCTTTACACCGCTTGCCAAATTTAAAGGACAAACAAATACTTAAATGTGAAAGTCAATCAATCTTGTTTCTTCATAATAGATTCGAATTTGGTTCCTTCTTTGTTCCCAACTTTGCAAAACGAAAGAAAATAAAATAAAAGACGATAAATGTCAACAACACGAATGAAAAAAGAGGAAATAAGAAAACGACAATGTACTTTGGAAATACCATTGAAAACGTAATGTCATGCATGTAGTTCCAAGCTCTTTGGCATGCCGTTTCAATTATATGATTCTTTGTTTGTTATATATATATAAAAGAAGAGTTTCCGACGGTCCAGTTTATTTGCGTAACCTTCGCATATACTTCTCCGAACGTTAACATCTCATTTGGTAAATCGGAGTGTATTTCATTAATGTAGAGGGAATCAAAATTTGTAGCCACAAGTTTACGAATACAAGACGAAGAAGAGTTTCAATGAACAAATCAACAAATGATGGGGGTTTGTATTTTAGTTTCATCAATAATGACTTTTCTTTTGTATTTGAGAAATGCTGATATCTTAATTCACAAGGAGGAATTACTTTTTAGACGTCACGACAATTAGGATTTTTAGAGTCGACACTAATTATATATTGGTTAAAGACTTAGAGTAGTCAGAATAAATCGGAAACATCTGTTTTCAAGTGTTTAGCAAGTAACAACTTCGAAAAGAAAGCAAACATAAAAAGCAAATGAGCTTGGGCTTGGGCTTTGAAGAGACGAGATTATTTAGTTAACAAAAGCCGACGAACAATGGAATAATAACACAATGCTTGTGACTCTCTTAATACGAAGAAGCTTCTCGCGAAGAACAGATAATATGTTATAGTTAAATTTTACTAATATGTCTAAATTTGGACTTATTATACTATTTTCAAGTAAATTACATCTTTAGTGGATGATTCAAATATTTTGATTCGGAGCGAATATGTGTTGGACTCACCTAGTTATTCAAAAGTTTCAATGGCCAAGGTGCAGATAGATTGCACCTTACAAGTAATATAACACACGAAGAACTGGCATAATACTATAGTTACCAGCGACTATTACATCCTTTGTTTACCTGCATATCTGCAATACAAATATTTAGAACAGAGTCTTGGTTTTGCTTTTGCCTGCAGTGTTAGGCTTCACAGGAACTTTACGTCCATCAGGTGAAGACGATTCAGACCGAAGCACAACGTTGGTGGTTTGTACTGGAGGAGTTCCAGGTGGATTATTTGAACTCCCTCGAGAAGGTCCAGACCGGAGCAAACGCTTAGTGGTTTGTGCTGGAGGAGCATCGGGTGGATTATCTGAACTCCCTGGAGAAGGTCCAGACCGGTGCAGATCCTTGGTTTTTTCTCGAAGGCTAGTCTTGGTTGCATCAAGGGTACTAGCAAAGAGGAGACTAAACAATATTATGAGAACTAAAGTGAGTTTTGCCATTCCTAACTTAGTTTGAAAAACTGTAATGTTTTGTTGATCTGGGTTTTGTGTTTTATATATTGTAAACAATCTTATCTTATCTTCAACTTGGAAGAGTAGGTGAGGTTTTATAATACATGATAAGATAAATGCAAATCTTCTGTTCAAACACTAACACAGACCAAATATTTTAAGACTTGTTGTTGTTAAAGAATAAAGATGGTGTCACTGTCACAAATTGACTTTGTTTGGTTTCTTTTTCACTGTCTACCATCATACCTCCACAGATGATTAGTTGTTTGGTTTATGAAATTATCTATCCCTTGTTTTTTTCCCTAGAGCTTGCAATGTCCCTGCGGATAAGTTAGAACGTCCGGGTTCAAATGAAATTAGCTAAACCCTTGTTTCATAGTTGACAGAGGTCGACACTAGAATCAACGAAGGGATTGACAAATGGAATAAGGAGATATACGAAAAGATCCCTACCCTAAACCGGCTAAACCAGAATGTAAAGATTTACAAAAAAAAAGACAATTTATAAGTACATCTTCAGACCTAATTTAAATCCCTAAAACTGTAAAATATATTTTTAAGGGTTATCGACTCTCGAAAACCTTTGCAAGTCATTCTTGTAAACTTCTCCATGGAAGAATCCGTCGACAAAGTAATCTTCTTCTTATATCCTTATGGCTTTGTTCACAAGGATCACACTTTAACCTCTCTGTTTCTCAATTAATGGTTTCTTCACAAGTATGTAAAAATTAGGTAGGATCTCTGATAGGATCTTTTGTACCTTAGGGCCTGAAATTGCTGTCGCTGAAGGGTAGTGATGAATTCCTTCGAAAAATCCGGTAAATTGATTGATATATGTGTATATTTTGTTTGGTATGCGTAAGATGTGTTCTTGTGACGGTGATAATACTATCAAATTATTGCAGTGACATTGGGAGAATTTCCGTTACGGGATATGACACTGGGCTTCCTCATGATGATGTCGTGAGGGCGTTGAGAAAACATTTTGCTTCATGTGGAGAGATCACTGATGTTTATATTGCCATAAAATACGATAATACTCTCTGGAAGTTTAGTGGCTTCTTCTTTTCTTCTTCTTCGTCCAGTTTTTTTCTCAGCTCAGCTCCTTTTGAATGCTAAGTACTGAATCAAAAACTTGATTTTATTTGTTTCACAGTCGTGCTTATATTTATTTTCTGGGGGAAGGCGCAGTAGATAAGGCTTTGCAACTTGACGGAAGTGACGTCGTCGGAGGATGGAAAGTCTCTGTTAAAGATCGTCCGTTTCGGGAAGATGCTAACAAGTAAACTCAATTTTATTTTTATCTTTGGCGATTTGTATCTTTAATATGTGTATTATATATATGAAATCTCCTTCAATCCAATTATTGCAGTTACGCTCATTTAAAAGTTGAAGGATATGACACTTCACTTAGTAAGGATGAAATCAAGAGCGCTTTGATTAAACTTTTCTCTCCATATGGAAAGATCAAAGACGTCAACATTCTTGCTAGGTTTGCGGCTTCTTCCTCTCAGTTTGCTGACAAGCATTTTTCTCAACTATCAAGTTTAACTCAAGATGTGTCTTTGTTGATTTTTACAGCTCAGCTATGTTGTCTGTTTATGGAGAAGATGCAGCAGTGAAGGCGCCCGAACTTAGTGGGAGCGACATTGGGGGACGCAAAGTAGTTGTTCGGCTTCTTTATGGACTGAGAAAAACCACTGTCCACCCGCGCCCCCGACATGGGCCCCTTTGTGGCCGCCGCTACTATACTCCTCTAGGTACACAAATTTGATTCCTCGTAACAAAGTAAAACTTTCGTAGCTTATAAATTTGATGCTTGGTTCTTGATTTTTCAGTAACAAAGTAAAACACTTTCGTGGTTTATTTCAGATAAGAAGGCTAAGACGACTGCCGAGTAGAAACCTTTCTCTCTATTACTTCTTATGTTTTCTGTCTAGATGTTAAATTAAACTCGATAATCATCTTCTGCCTTCATTATTACTTAAGTATGATGTTTATGTCTGGATGTTTAAAGTGATCACTTGAGTTTGATGTGTTTATGTCTGGATATTTAAAGTGTAATCACTTCGGTTTGATGTTTATGTCTGGATGTTTAAAGTAAAGCTTACTAATCGTTATCCGCCTTCAATTCCGTTGATTAGGTAAGACAAAAGCATTTTCTTTGATAAGCATTTCGTAATCCCGTTGATGTACATACCAAATCCAGTTGTGCTTTCTTGTTAATAAGCTCGTAGAACATATTATGGTTCTGAGTACCGAGTACAAAATACAAACATTTTCAAGATCTAGAAACTCGATCTTTATTGAGCTTTCCTTCATTTCTTGACAAATCAAGTATCGCACTTACATTTGAGAAAGAGATTTCGGAGAATGGGCCATGGGGTGAGATATTGGCCTCGATCTCTTTTTCTATTATTTGTTTGCTTTTTACTTTTCCAAATTTACAAGAAACAACTCTACAAAATCTACATATATTCTTAATTAACCCCAGTAGTTTTAGCCAGCAAAGATAATAAATATTAAAAAAGTTGTGATTTGTGTGACTTGTGAGATGTATTGTACACTATGCAAGTTGTATGGACAAGTATGATAAACAAATCAACTAAATCTACTTGCAGGCTTTACAATATGAAAACGTATATACATCAGAAGCCCAATACTGGCCCAATAAAGAGGATACTAAACAATATTATGAGAACTAAAGAGAAATTTGCCATTGCTAACTAATTAGTTTGAAAAAACTGTAATGTTTTGTTGATCCGGGTTTTGGGTGTTATATATTGTAAAAAATCTGATCTTATCTTTAACTAGGAAGAGTAGGTGAGGTTTTTATAATACATGAGAAAATAAATGCAAATCTTCAGTTCAAACACTAACACAGTCCAAATATTTTAAGACTTGTTGTTGTTAAAGATGGTGTCACTTTCACAAATTAACTTTGTTTGGTTTCTTTCCACTGTCTACCATCATACCTCCACAAATGATTAGTTGTTTGGTTTATGAAATTAGCTATCCTTTTCCCTTGTTTCATAGTTAATGCAAATTTGTTTTTTTCCTAGATCTTGCAATGTCCCTGCGGATAACGGGATAAGTTAGAACACCAGGGTTCAAATGATATTAGCTAAACCCTTGTTTCATAATTGACAGATGGTAGAAGGAGATATACGAAAAGATCCCTACCCTAAACCGGCTAAACCAGAATATAAAGATTAATAAAAAAACCAATTTATAACTACATCTTCAGACCTAATTTAAATCCCTAAAACTGTAAAATATATTTGAAGGGTTATCGACTCTCGAAAACCTAGCAAGTAAGTCTTTCGTGTAAATTTCTCCATGGAAGAATCCGTCAACAAAGTAATCTTTTTCTTATGGCTTTCTTTATATAGATCACTCTTTTAACCTCTCTGTTTCTCAATTAATGATTTCTTCACAAGTATGTAAAAATTAGGTAGGATCTCTGATTAGATCTTTTGTACCTTAGGGCCGGAAATTGCTGTCGCTGAAGGGTAGTGATGAAGTCATTCGAATAGTCCGGTAATTTGATTGATATATGTGTATATTTTGTTTGGTATGCGTAAGATGTGTTCTTGTGACGGTGATAATACTATCAAATTATTGCAGTGACATTGGGAGAATTTCCGTTACGGGATATGACACTCGGCTTCCTCGTGATGATGTCGTGAGGGCGTTGAGAAAACATTTTTCTTCATGTGGAGAGATCACTGATGTTTATATTGGCAGAAAGTTCAATGCTCTCTGGAGGTTTAGTGGCTTCTTCTTTTCTTCTTCTTCGTCCAGTTTTTTCTCAGCTCAGCTCCTTTTGATCATGCTAAGTACTGAAACAAAACTTGATTTTATTTGTTTCACAGTCGTGCTTATATTTATATTCTGGGGGAAGGCGCAGTAGACAAGGCTTTGCAACTTGACGGAAGTGACGTCGGAGGATGGAAAGTCTCTGTAATAGATCTTCCGTTTCCGGAAGATGCTAACAAGTAAACTCAATTTTATTTTTATTTTTGGCGATTTGTATCTTTAATATGTGTATTATATATGTGAATCTCCTTCTATCGAATTATTGCAGTCGCGCTAATTTAGAAGTTGAAGGATATGACACTTCACTTAGTAAGGATGAAATCAAGAGCGCTTTGATTAAACTTTTCTCTCCATATGGAAAGATCAACCACGTCATCATTTGTGAATGGTTTGCGGCTTCTTCCTCTCAGTTTGCTGATGTGACAAGCATTTTTCTCAACTTTCAAGTTATTCAATGCTAACTCAAGATGTGTCTTTGTTGATTTTTACAGCTCAGCTTTAGTGTCTGTTTATGGAGAAGACGCAGCACTGAAGGCGCCCGAACTTAGTGGGAGCGACATTGGGGGACGCAAAGTAGTTGTTCGGCTTCGTTCTGGAGGAAAATCCACTGCCCGCCGGCGCCCCCGACATGGGCCCCATTGTGGCCGCCGATACTATACTCCTCTAGGTACACAAATTTGATTCCTCGTAACAAAGTAAAACTTTCGTAGCTTATAAATTTGATGCTTGATTCTTGATTTTTTTAGTAACAAAGTAAAACACCTTCGTGGTTTATCTCAGATAAGAAGGCCAAGACGACTGCCGAGTAGAAAGCTATCTCTTAGGAGAAAGACAAAGCTCTGGATGTTAAAGTAAACTGATAATCATCTTCTGCCTTCATTATTACTTAATGTTTATGTCTGGATGTTTAAAGTGATCACTTAAGTTTGATGTTTATGTCTGGATATTTAAAGTGTAATCACTTCGGTTTGATGTTTATGTCTGGATATTTAAAGTAAAGCTCACTAATATAATCGTTATCCGCCTTCAATATACATTCCTTTGATTAGGTAAGACGAAATCATTTTCTTTGATAAGCATTTCGTAATTCCGTTATAGTTGATGTGTACATACCAAATCCACTTGAGCTTTCTTGTTAATAAGCTCGTAAAACATATTATGGTTCTGAGTACCGAGTACAAAATACAAACATTTCCAAGATCTAGAAACTCTTTAAATTATTGAGTTTTTCTTCATTTCCTGACAAATCAAATATCGCACTTACATTTGAGAAAGAGATTTCGCAAGAATGCACATAGATTGAACCTTACAAGTAATATAACACACGAAGAACTGACATAATACTATAGTTACCAACGACTATTACCTTTGTTTACCTATGCATCTGCAATACAAATATTCAGAACAGAGTCTTGGTTTTGCTTTTGCCTGCAGTGTTTGGCTTCACAGGAACTTTTAGACCATCAGGTGAAGAAGGTTCAGACCGAAGCACAACGTTGGTGGTTTGTACTGGAGGAGTTCCAGGTGGATTATTTGAACTCCCTCGAGAAGGTCCAGACCGGAGCAAACGCTTAGTGGTTTGTGCTGGAGGAGCATCGGGTGGATTATCTGAACTCCCTGGAGAAGGTCCAGACCGGTGCAGATCCTTGTTTTTTTCTCCAAGGCTAGTAATCTTGGTTGCATCAAGGGCACTAGCGAAGAGGAGACTAAACAATATTATGAGAACTAAAGTAAATTTTGCCATTGCTAACTTAGTTTGAAAAACTGTAATGTTTGTTGATCTGAGTTTTGTGTGTATATATTGTAAAAAATCTTATCTTATCTTCAACTAGGAAGAGTAGGTGAGGTTTAATTTTATAATACATGAGAAAATAAATGCATATCTTCTGTTCAAACACTAACACAGACCAAATATTTTAAGACTTGTTGTTAAAGATGGTGTCACTGTCACAAAATAACTTTGTTTGGTTTATGAAATTAGCTATCCCTTGTTTCATAGTTAATGCAAATTTGTTTTCTTCCTTGAGCTTGCAATGTCCCTGCGGATAAGTTAGAACGTCAGGGTTCAAATGAAATTAGCTAAACCCTTGTTTCATAGTTGACAGATGGTAGAAGGAGATATACCAAAAGATCCCTAGCTACCCTAAAGCGGCTAAACCAGAATATAAAGATTAAAAAAAAAAAAGACAATTTATAAGTACATCTCAGACCTAATTTAAATCCCTAAAACTGTAAAAAATATTTGAAGGGTTATCGACTCTCGAAAACCTAGCAAGCAACTCTTGTAAACTTCTCCATGGAAGAATCCGTCGACAAAGTAATCTTCTTCGTATATCCTTATGGCTATCTTCACATGGATCACTCTTTAACCTCTCTGTTTCTCAATTAATGCTTTCTTCACAAGTATGTAAAAATAGCTAGAATTTCTGATAAGATCTTTTGTACCTTAGGGCCTGAAATTGCTGAAGGGTAGTGATGAAGTCCTTCGAATAATTCGGTAAATTGATTGATTATTTAGTTTTGTGTAAAATGTGTTCTTGTGACGGTAATAATACTATCCAATGATTGCAGTGACATTGGGAGAATTTCCGTTAGGGGGTTTGACATTAAGCTTCCTCGTGAGGATGTGGTGAGCGCGTTGAGAACACATTTTGCTTCATGTGGAAAGATCACTGATGTTTATATTGGCATAGATTATCATGAGGATAATACTCTCGATAGGTTTTGTGGCTTCTTCTTCTCCTTGCAGTTTTTTCTCAGCTCAGCTCTTTTTAAATACTAAAGTATTGAATAAAAACTTGTTCCACAGTCGTGCTTTAATTTATTTTCTGGGGGAAGGCGCAGTAGACAAGGCTTTGCTACTTAATGGAAGTGATGTCCGAGGATGGAAGATCTCTGTTAGAGATCTTCCGTTTTCGAAACATGCAAACGAGTAAACTGATTTTTATTTTTATTTTTTTGGCGATTTGAATATTTAGTATGTGTAGGTATAATATCATCTCCTTCCATCCAATTATTGCAGTATGGCTGCGTTAGGAGTTGAAGGATATGACACTTCACTTAGTGAGAATGAGATCAAGAGCGCTTTGATTAAGCTCTTCTCTCCATATGGAGAGATCACTAGAGTCCTCATTTCTGATGGGTTTGCCGCTTCTTCCTCTCTGTTTGCTGACAACCATTTTTCTCAACTTTCAAGTTACTAAATGCTAACTCAAGATGTGTCTTTGTTGATATTTACAGCTCAGCTGTAGTGTTTCTTGATGGAGAAGACGCAGCAGTGAAGGCGCCCGAACTTAGTGGGAGCGACATTGGGGGACGCAAAGTAGTTGTTCGGCTTCTTACTGAGCTGGGAAAAACCACTGTCCACAGCCGCCCCCGACATGGGCCCCTTTGTGGCCGCTACTGCACTCGTAAACACTACTATCCAGGTAGATAAATTTGATTCTTGATTCTTGATTCTTAGTAACAAACTACAAGTTTCCTAGTTTATAAATTTGATGCTTCTTGATTCTTGGTAACAAAGTAAAACTCTTGTGGTTTATTTTAGGTAAGAAGGCTAAGACTTCTGCCGAGTAGAAAGCTATCTCTTAGGAGAAAGACAAAGCTCTTTGGTGTTTTCTGTCCGGATGAGATTCAGTGCAACCTTTCTCTCTATTACTTCTTATGCTTTATGTCTGGATGTTAAAGTAAACTCGATAATCATTGTCAATTTAATTTATTTTCTCTAATCTCTATGCTGCAAACTGCAAAGCACCGCCTCTTCGAGCTTTTTTAGATGATAGTAATTAATTTTTTCAATTTTCAAACTGTCGTTAAACTCAATAATCTTTTTCAACAAGTGTGGAACATATTACACAAAGGGCCCAGCCCATTAACATTCCAAAACTACCTCTAAGCCCAAATAGATGAAACGACGTTTTGATTCTGCAAAACTAAATTTGCATTGGTATCTTCTTCTTCTATCTCAATCTCTCATCGCCGTCGTTAGGGTTTTTATCCGAGTAGCCCAACAATGGCGTCTCTGGCCAAGTTTCACTACTGTGACCAAACACTCCACCTCCGACTCGAAACTCACCGTAAATTTCAGCCTAAACCTGTTTCATACAGAATCTTACAAAAACCTCATCCGTCTCGCGCCATCAGAGCTTCGTCTTCATCATCATCAAACCCTAAACCATCATTCCTCAAAACCACCTGCGTAAACCTAACAACAGCCGCCGCTTTATTCTCCGTTTCCCTCCAACTCGCCACTAAACCGGCCACCGCAGCAACTCCCGTCTCACCTCCTCCGGCGGCGGATCTCGCTTCCGATAAATCCAACGAAACTGATCAAATCTCGTCGCGTCAAAAGGAAGAAGAAGCAGCGCTGGAGAAGCATCTCAGTAAAAACCCAAACGACGTTGAAGCTCTTCAGTCACTAATGAAGATCAAATTCCAAACCAAAAACCTCGAACACGCCTTAGAGGTTCTAAACCGTTTGATCGAAATCGAACCGGAAGAACAAGAATGGCGAATCTTAAAAGCTCAGGTACAAACCTACGGCGGCGATTTCGACTCAGCGACTAAAGGATTCGAAGAGATTCTAGCTAAAGATCCGTTTCGCGTCGAAGCTTATCACGGCTTAGTAATGGCTTACACTGAATCAGAATCCAAGTTATCAGAGATCGAAGGTAGAATCAACGAAGCTATTGAGAAATGCAAGAAGGAGAACAAGAAGAAAGATTTTAGGGATTTCATGTTGTTGATTGCACAGATTAGGGTTATAAAAGGGAATCCAATTGAAGCACTTAGGGTATATCAAGAACTGGTGAAAGATGAGCCTAGAGATTTTAGGCCATATCTATGTCAAGGTTTGATTTATACATTGATGAAGAAGAAAGATGAAGCAGAGAAGCAATTTGAAGAGTTTAGGAGATTGGTTCCTGAGAATCATCCTTATAAAGAGTATTTTGATGCTAATGTGCTCAATACTCACAAGCTTTTCGCTAAGAATCCGTGAAAAAACTTAGTTTTTTTAGTTTGGTTTGAATATGCGTAAATATGTTGGGTTTGTTTTTTGGACTTTTGTCTTTCAAATCGAAATCAAACTAAACTTGCGAAATTGCGAGTTTGCGACATTATTCTACTAGTATTCATCAAACTGTAAATTATACAGAATTGATAATTGAATTTTAAAATATAGCCGACTCATGTTAAAATGTGTTTACTTCTAGCCTTAGCCGAAACGATTATCAAACGGATCTACGCAGCGAAGGAGGAGTTTCTCCTCTGTTTGGTCCCGATGGCGGAATTGGAATGTTTTAGGGTAACATTCTGAAAGTCATGCGTTGTGATGGTGAGCATGGTTTTAGACCGACCACCGTTTGTCCTCCCCCTTGAGCCGGCACTGATAGTTGGCTTATGCTGACCTTGTGGTAGTAAATCAGCTTGTCCTCTAGGCGATGGTCTAGACCAGAGCAAACCGCTGGTCTCATCCTGAAGGTTCTTCTCAGTGGCTTCAATGACACAAGAGAAGAGGATACCAATCGATATAATTACCATAAGGACAAAAGTTGATTTCGCCATCACAATACTACTTGGTACACACAAGTTGATTCATTCAGTCACTCATTTTGAAAAGTATTGTTGATATTACCAGTACACACAATAACACACCATTTTGACATATACTTTTCAAAATGAGTGACTGAATGACTTATCAGTATTCCCCTTTTTGGACAGATTTTGACATTACTACTGTTTATCTGCCAAATTTTGCGTGAAACTAGAAAGATAAGTTATGGCTCCGCAGTCTTTACAAGCATCACTGATAAATTTATATCCTTCCAAAACTTGAATAATGAAAGTGAGATTTAATATCACAAATAAAATATTATGAAGTATTCTTAGAAAACATTACTCAATTCCAATTTCTTAAGAATTTTTAAAAAAAAATCTCATGCCATTACCAACACAAATAAACTCACAAAAGAGCGGAGTAACATTTTCACAAATTTTGTCTTCCAAAATAAAGATAAGAACATTGAAGAAAACAGAGTAAAGAAAAGGAATTACATTACTTATGAATAATCTCAGGCCAAAACTGTGCGTTTTTAACTTTGGAAATACTCGCCAACACAGTTAACGGCGTTACGTCTCCCGTCACCGTAACCTTCTTTGCAGCGAAGTCTATGTTATACGACGTCACTCCTGCATATAACAACGATGGAAAGACCAAAAACAGAGTATATTTTTAGAAACTAAGAAAATTGACCTCTTTCGATCCCAAAAAAAAAAAAGTGAAAAAACTGATCTCTAATTTACAATAAATTCAGAGTAAATAACCTTTCAGTTTCGATAGATGCTTCTTGACTTTCCCTGCACAGCCTTTGCAATGAAGTGACACTCTCAAAACAACCACCTTTAAACAAAGATTATTTTAATTCTGATTTGAGAAATAAATTCTTGATTTGTAAAAGGTTTTGTTTAATGATTTACTTGATCAGAAGATGAGTTTTTCTCCCGTGGCGGCGACGGGGGAGGAGGAGAAGGAGGTGGTGGAGGAGGTGGAGAGAATTTGAAATCCGGAGATGAAGCATCTTTATCTTCAAGAGAGCTCAGAGATGCTGTAGGAGAAGCTTTTGTGGGTTCAGAGAAAGGGTTATCCGGAGACAGAACCGGTTCATAATCCAAGAACCCGTCGAAGAAATCTGGTTGCTTCTTATCCAAGAAAGAAGAAGAAGAAGATGAAACATACTTTGAGGCGTTTATTATCAGTCTATCTTCATGAAAATTATCCAAATCATCAGCTTTGGTTATCTCCGGTTCATCAATAGGTACTGGAATGGGTTCGGAATCCACAAACCCGTCAAAGAAAACCGGGTTGCTCAGTAAGTACCTTGAAGAACCCTGAGGAGTTTCACTGCTAAAACAACTAACCGGTGACTTACCAACGTTATAGTCACCTTTCTTGCTCTTCCTCTTCGCTACACGACTTTCCTCACTACTCTCTAGACCTAATCTAGTCTTAAGAGGAGTGTGATAAGTAGAAGAAGAAGAAGAAGAGGGATTAAGGTTTGGAGAAGGTGGAGGAGTGAGTCTCCTACCGTCACGTATGATTGGGTTATGACGGTCGATGGCTCGACCACCCAGCCGGACCGTGGCTGAAGAAGAAGGTTGTGATGTTTGGTCCATGGTTGAGCAAATGGTTGGTGTTGATGCTTGAGAGGTACATAACATTTTCTTATCTCTTTTGCTTATGATTACAATAATTTTTAAGACAAAGTCTATAGTTGTTGTTTGCAATTGAAAATGTGGAGAGGTTTCTGTAGTCACATATAAATTAGTTAAAAAAATGTATATATTTTTAGGTCCCTGTTAAAGATATTTTTTTTGATTGATGGGATCAACTTTAGAAAAAGATGTATTTTTATTCGGATTCTTATCAAACCAATGTGTGAGAGATTATTGCTAGATAGACCTAGAAACCGTGTGGAATTATTTTGATTCGATTGAACTGATCATTTTGGACCATCTACAAATAATGGTTAGAAAAGCATTATATAAATTTAAGAAGCTATTTGGTTTCCAATCCAAAAAAAATGTATGAGTCAATAGTTCAGAACTATGTACAGTATAAGAAAATAAATAACTTCTTTAACCTAAAAACAAAAATAAGATGAATAACGTATGATCATAAAAAAAAACCAACTTTTTTTGCCAACCCTTATTGATAGTTGCGAATCTAATTCTCACACACCAAACTAAAAAATTCAGAATCTGATACTCTTGAGGTTTTTTTATTTACGAATTTATTCCTCTTTGCTTTCACTATTCCCACTTTTTCTCTTTTATATCATCGACCCAAAGAAAAAATGATGTCCAATTTAATGTTCTTGAATAAAAAGCCCATGATTCGTAAATAATATTATTAGGCCTTTTGAACGGCCCATTATAGTAGCCTGAAGAGTCTTCGAGGGTTTTCAACTCATAGATTTCACAAAAGGCTTCGTATAAATTGCCTTGTTCCAGCAAATTAGGGTTCGCAACTGTTGGAGCCAGAAACGAGCAAGTAGCGGCACATCAGTTCAACACCAGCAAGCTCACAATGGGTATGGCAAAGAACAGATCCTTATCTAATTCGTGTTCGAAATTTCATTTCTTCTGAACTTTTTCATTTGCGTAATTCTGATTTGATTTTCGTTTTGGTTTGATTTTGTTATAGCGAGGATTAAGGTTCACGAGCTTAGAGATAAGTCAAAGACTGATCTTCAGAACCAATTGAAGGAGTTCAAAGCTGAGCTCGCTCTCCTCCGTGTCGCTAAAGTCACCGGAGGTGCTCCCAACAAGCTCTCTAAAATGTACGTATCTGCTTTCTACATATTTGAAATGTGTGTTTATACATCTTCATGTGTTTGAATTTAGCGTTTAAGTTTAGTTTTAGTTCCTGATTTAGAATAATACGATCTTGAATCAATTGAGGAATTTGGAGGAACTGAACATATGATGATCTGATCATCATTTGGGTATATGCATTTAACTTATGATTCGAATTTGTTGTATTGTAAATCAATCAAATTCGGGCCTTGTGTGTGTCCATTGGTACACTTTTGTTTTGTGGGTTTCTGTTTGATAACTCACTGATTGAATTGTGTGTGTTTTTGATATCCAGCAAGGTTGTCAGGAAATCCATTGCTCAGGTGTTGACTGTGATCTCCCAGAAGCAGAAATCCGCTTTAAGAGAGGCATACAAGAACAAGAAGTTCTTGCCTCTTGATCTCCGCCCCAAGAAAACACGTGCTATCCGTAGACGCCTCACCAAGCATCAGGTCTTTATCCTCATTACTCCATAGTTAACTGTTTTTTGCTTGCTTCTTCTTTCGTAATTGCAAATTTTATCGGTTTCTAGCTCTTGATAGCTTCCTTAGCATCGTCTGAGTAATGTATATAAAGTTGTTTTGCAATTGGATAGTGATCATAACATTGGTATATGTGTTGTTTGCGTTACAGGCTTCGTTGAAGACACAGCGTGAGAAGAAGAAAGAGATGTATTTCCCAGTGAGGAAGTATGCTATCAAAGTGTAGTTTAATACTCCAGCTTAGCTACTAGAATTGATTCACCTTTTGTTTATTATTGGCTTTTGTATTCTCTTCCCTTTTTGTCCACCTTTTATTTTTACTTCTACTCAAGTTTTGTTATCAAACAGCCTCCCTCAAACCATTTTCTTATATAATTATTGAACCAACCTTGTGTTTTGTGGTTTCTCTCGAGTAAATTTGATGTTTCAGGTGTTTAGATTAAGAGAATATATGTAATGAAATCAAGTCTAGTTGACTAATTAACTTGTTCATCTAGAATATAAAACATTACAAAAGAACATGGTTGATTTAGATTGAAAAGAGCTGATATGTAGAATCGTATTAGAAAGCGAGGTTCTTTTTGTGCAAACTCTTTGTTTTCATTCATTCAAGGGAAAGGAGAGATTACAAAGTTAAGAGTTTTGCCCAAAAGCGAGGTTCTATGAAATCATTTTGTTACTTACAAGTTTGTAAAATCATGATTCATCAATTATTTGATTATCAATTTGTTACTTATAAATCCAAGTTAGAACACGACAATGTTTCGATCTATTCCAAACTTTGATCCTTTTATTCAGGAAGAGAGACATAGTTGCAGAAACTGGCAAAAAGAAAAAGGTAATGTACTTTAACGACCACAGTGGGAGTCGAACCCACGACCTTTTGATCCGAAGTCAAACGCGCTAATCCACTGCGCTATGCGGTCAAGATGTAACTGAAAATCTCACATGTGGAGCATGTGAAATCTATTTTTCACTTTGTAGCAGTTATTTTTCATGGTTGGATTTGTTCAACTAGCGGATTTATCTTTTTGTCATGAATATTGAGGAAAATATTTTACAATATACATAGAAATCATTTTCCACGTTTTAACCGAAATCTAAGTGTTAAATTTCAATAATGTTTGGTATCATAATATCCGATATTTTTCCACGTTCAAACAGTCACTACCAATAATGGTGGCTCATTTATTATTTTCTTCATACGTCATTTTCCATCGCCAATAACTTGACCATTTTTATAATTTAGTGGCACGGAGAACATTTTCTCATTTCAATTGTTTTTTTCCAATCAACTGGAAATTACAATGGATAAGCTTTTGACTTCAATATCAAACCACTAGCATAATTGTATAATGAAAAGATTACTTATTACTTTTATTCGGATATTAGTTTAATTGTGATAAAAAAGATTTGTTTCTTTTTTCGATTTTGATCAATATAGTACAGTTTCTTTTTTCTGGTTTAATTTTACATTTTAATCAAATATAGTACTCCTGAAGTTTTTTTTTTTTTAGACTCCTGAAAATTTATGTTGACCTAAATATGATATTTTGTTTTGGAATAGAAAAACCCAAAGAATGCTTCGAGTGGGACACTAAGGTTTGATTTTGTTTGGTAATAAGATAATTAATATATGATTTAAGATAGATATTTGATACAACACAAGAAGCCAAAAACCACGAGCAGAGGTAATAATTTTTTGTTGTATCTTGTCCAGAATTCATGTTACTCTTGTCGAATTTCTTTCTCTTTCTTTCTCAAATCTACTCATGTAGACCTTCCTAACTCGATCTATAATTTTCAGTTCCAAAGATTCTTCTTTCAACAGAATCATTATCATCATGAAAGAGACAAAGAAGACGATGACGAAGCAGATGACGGCGAGACGTGACGACACACCGTTACACACGGCGGTTAGAGAAGGCAGAACGGACCTTCTTTTGGAGATGATCGGCGAACACGACGGCGTGGAGCTGAAAGAGTTGCTGGCGGAGCAAAACCAGTCCGGTGAAACGGCTTTATACGTTGCGGCGGAGTACGGTCACACCGACATGGTTAAGATTCTGATGAAACACTCCGACTCTGCCTTAGCCGCAACCAAAGCCAAAAACGGCTTCGATGCCTTTCATATCGCCGCCAAAAACGGAAATCTACGTGAGTTGACTTCATTCTCTAAGTCTTTGAGCTCAAGAATTAGCAATTTTGCAAATACATATATGGTGATGAAGATCAAATCCACTTTTAACTCTAATTGTCTGCAAATTGCAACAAAACCTAGAGATTCATTCATGTTAAAATTTTACTATCTTAGTCAATAAGCACACAAATAGCAATTTCCACATAGATATGGTGAAGATGAAATCTACTTCATATACTCTCTAATATGTGCAAATTGCTATTTGTGTGCTCATTGACAAAGATTCACATGAGCCCGTATAGATCATGGACTAACAAAAATGGAAAATGTTTATATTGATTTGTATTTTGCTTTTGTTGTAGAGATTCTTGATGTGTTAATAGAGGCAAACCCAGAACTCTCATTTACATTTGATTCATCCAAAACGACGGCGCTTCACACGGCGGCTTCACAAGGCCATGGAGAGATTGTTTGTTTCTTGTTGGACAAAGGTGTGGACTTAGCTGCTATTGCGAGAAGCAACGGTAAAACCGCTTTGCACTCTGCGGCTAGGAACGGACACACGGTGATTGTGAAGGAGCTAGTTGAAAAGAAGGCTGGAATGGTTACAAGAATCGACAAGAAAGGTCAAACCGCGATTCATATGGCTGTTAAAGGACAAAACGCTGAGATCGTGGATGCGTTGATGAAAGCGGATCCTTCGATGATCAATGCCGCGGATAACAAAGGAAACACGCCTTTGCATATAGCGGTCCGTAAAAACAGAGTTGAGGTACGAATGATTGACTGAAATAAGTTCAAAGTTAGAATCTTTCTTGTGTTCTCTTGCAGATTGCAATCTTTGTAAGCTTATTGTTGTTGTTTTAAAGTTAGAATCTTTCATGCTTTCTTTGCAGATTGTTCAGACAGTTTTAAAGTATTGTGAAGTCAGTACAGTGGCGGTGAATAAATCAGGAGAAACAGCTCTAGATATTGCTGAGAAAAGTGGACTGCACGATATTGTACCGCTTCTGCAGAAGATTGGTATGCAGAACGCGAGATCCATCAAGCCAGCTGCGAAAGTGGAACCATCAGGCTCTTCTAGGAAATTGAAAGAAACGGTTAGTGAAATAGGCCATGAGGTGCATACTCAGCTTGAACAAACCGGGAGAACGAGAAGAGAGATCCAAGGAATCGCCAAACGGGTCAACAAAATGCACACGGAAGGACTCAACAACGCGATAAACTCCACAACCGTCGTAGCCATTCTCATAGCAACCGTAGCTTTCGCAGCTATCTTCAATGTTCCAGGTCAATTCACGGATGATCCGGGAAAGGTTCCTGAAGGGTATTCACTCGGAGAAGCAAGAGCAGCTTCAAAACCCGAGTTCTTGATCTTCGTTGTGTTTGATTCTTTCGCGCTTTTCATCTCGTTGGCCGTGGTTGTGGTTCAGACATCAGTGGTGGTTATAGAGAGGAAAGCGAAGAAGCAAATGATGGCGATAATCAACAAACTCATGTGGATGGCTTGCATTATGATCTCAGTCGCATTCTTATCGCTGTCTTTTGTTGTTGTTGGAGATAAAGAGAAGCCTTTGGCGGTTGCTGTAACCGCCATAGGAGCTCTGATCATGGTTTCAACACTTGGAACTATGTGTTATTGGGTGATTGCTAACCGGATTGAAGGTTCTAAATCATCTCCAGCTTCAATGATGTCAGATCCTGAGTTAGTTGATTCCAAGCATAATAGGAAACTTTATGCAGTTTGATTGAAGTGAAACAGAGCAGTTAGATTATCATTGAAGAAAACAGAGAGATTTTGTATCCTGAAATAAAAGAGATCTCTCTTGTTTTTTGCAGATTCTGTATATGTAGATTTGAAGATAGTATATATCATTTGTACAAGCTGTTACATGATATGTTGCAATAATAAAGAAAGAGTTATGGAGATGTACAATTAAAATATTTTCCGATTCATCAGTGTCGTTTTGCTCTTGACGGTGATCGTGCTAATCGGAAACGGTTGGTCTTTCTTGAAACCGAAGCTACAAGGAAAAGAGAAGTTTGTTGTTGATGATCGTTGTTCTGTTTCAGTTTTATGGCCAACATTGCTTCGATTGTGATTGGAGAGACTTGAACTTTCATCAAAAGGTGAACAATGCAGCTGAGGAAATTGCAAGTGTTGCGTTTTATATTTGCATGTTTCAGGATTCAATTGTATAGTCCGGTTAATACTATTAATCACTAGCATGTTCTATATGTTCAGGCCAATGGAGAAGAATAAGTATTTTGATTTTGATGATGAAGAAGAAACTACAGAGCTTTTCCTCAAGGGAGAAGATCGAGTTTGGGCTCCTAAACAGTTTTGAGACCAAACTGTTTCGTTTCGTTTTGTTTTGTTTTGTGTGTTGAAGTTTACACTTGTAATGAGGAGTTTTAGATTGGGCTTGTGTGTAACTGAATCTGTGTAACTCATAATTTTATGTTGAAAATATACTGATTGTTTTTTGCTGACGAAACTTTGGATATACAAAAGTGTGTAGTTTCTTTTGTGGTCATATTTTTGATGGACACCAAAAATTTTTAAAAAATGGCAAGAAAAACATCATAATTTGGGATTTATGCTCAACCTAATTCTTCTAAGGCGATCTAGGACTCTTTTAAGAGGACGTGGAAATGTATGCAATGATTATAATGATTACGTTTGTAATCAAATCAGAAATTAACAAAGAAGAAAGGGCTGAATAATATAGGTCGGCATATTGTCTCGTTGATGAGCCTTGGAGCTTAAGCGTCAGAAATAAAGCATGCCTTGTTTGGCGTATGGCAATTTTTATATATTGTTTTCAATCTTTTATAGTGTTATATCCAAGAACAAGAGAATTGCTTTGCTATCATCTCTGCTTCATCCGACATTTTATCCGGAAATTATTAATCGGGAGTTTGAATATTTCTGACATTCATGTACAAAAGAAGCAACAACAAATTAATTTTTCAACACAATCGTTAATATATTCCGAGTTTTACGAAATAAATTCCGGTCTGGATATTCCACATATATAATATTGTAGCGAAAATATCGTGACACAAGAAAAAGTGAGCCATATTCTATTATCTTTTGTGGTCGTGATTATGTGTTGTTCACCAAGTCCCCACTAATGATAACAGGCGTGATATGAATTTTGGTAAGTCCTTAATTTTTAAATCCTACCATTGTTCCACTAAACTATTTATCATGCAGTAAACAACCTTCATATAAGTGTAATTAACATGCGACCATTATATATATATATATATATATCAATATCATATCATTATAATTTGTAGATTGTGTAAGCTAAATCTTGTAATGCGGCTTCGAAAACGACGGGCGTTGATTTATTGACTCCTCCAATTCCTACACACGACGATGCCAACTAAAGTGGGAAACAAATTTTTAATGAATGAATATCTTACCTTATTATCTTTAGAGACATTCAATATTTTTTGGGGACTGAATAAATTTAACAATTAAGATGCCATTTTTTTATGTTCATAAAAGTATTCGATAGTATAAACACCAAAACTGAAACAAACACTACGTAGTTATCCTTTACACACGTTCGTATGTGATCATCTCTCTAGTAATTCTGAAAAACATAAGAAATTAATAAGATATGTTTTTGGCTACGATTCTTCTTTTTCAAGTGTTGAACAACTTTGTTTTACACCTTTAGTAAATCCATGGGGATCCAATACTGGAATTCCCCGCCTAATAGTTTCAATTTAACACTCTCTTTTTTTCTTTTGGTCTCGACGCTCATAAATTTTTATCGTTTTATTTTTACTAATATATACCCAATATTTTTTTTCTTTCAATTTATAGTTTTTTTTTTTTAATTCTTTTTCAAAACTAATAACGTTTGGAAATCGTATGAAAAATGAAAAGGGAACCACGATGTCACACCTCACAAGTTAATAGCTTGCGTGATTTTGATTCCGTAACATGGAAAGTAGCCAAAATATATAAATTTATAACATTTAACTTAATAAATTGATTTTCTTTTCCAAAATCCTTAACTATTTAACAGAACAATTACACTCATGCATAAATCCTGGATCTAAACTACAAATAACTTACTATTTTCATACATGCAAAAACAAAATATACCATGAAGTACTATATTACAAGTTTAAATACAAAACAAAACCAAAAGAAAAAAAGAAAGAAAGAAGATTAAACATTTAAGGAAAAATCCAAATATTAATTATAAATCTGATAGAAAAAGAAGTAATTTAGTTTGGATCAACAATATCTACAGTAGCAGAACAAGACAATAATCTTCGAAAAAACCTGAACATAACAGAACAAGCTTGCTCTTGTCTCTTCTTCCTTCTAACTCTCCTCTTCTCACCACGCCGACGCCGTTGTGCACTCTCGACGACGATGATGTCACTCTCCTCCTTACTCTTACGTCGAAACGACGCTGTTTCCTTAACCCTCCCTAGACACGACGTCTGCGTCGCTGACGTCACTTTCTCCGATCTGCTCTCATCGTCTTCCCGAGAGAAAGTGTAGCTCCGGAGATACATCTGTCGGCAAGATATGCTATCCACCACACGCGCCTCCGGTACGCCGCCTCCACGACGGACGGAGCGAACGAACTCGGCGTCAGACTCGGGCCACTTATAGAGATTCACGTAGGAGGCACGAACGGGACGAACCGGCACGCGCGGGTCATGTGCATCGTTGATGCAGCTGGAGATACACACCGAGTTCATGTTTTTTTTTTTCTGTGATATTATATTTTCCTCTCGGTATGTGTAATATATATATCAAATTTGTTTTTTATTTTAGTTTAAGGTTCATAAACGTGGAGGAATAAGTGAAGCTTAGATTTGAAGAAAAGATAAGTGGAAATTAATTAAAGGATAAATGTTGAGAGAGAATGATTAAGGAAGGGAGGTGTTATTAATTACTTTCATCTTTCATAGAAGAGAGAGCGAAAATGATAAAATCTATGACATAATTGGTGGTGGAGGTGGCAATGACTGCATTTTAATTTGTTTTATAATCAAAACAATATTTTGTAACTAATGAGAATGAGTTGTTATGGTTTGGTGTGATTAAAATGTTCAGTGGCTGTTTTTGTTCCTATTAATATGATAAGTTATTGGTTACTTATACGTTAAATGGTTAATACCAAAATGATTACGAGGCGTCAAAAATAAAAACTGTGTGATTTCGTAAGATTTTAAAGATTATTACACTTCTTTTTTTCATTGTCTCAACATTGATTTTTTGGTTTGCCACAAACTAATACACTTATCAACTAGAGCTCGTAGCCTAATGAATTCAGTCGATAGAATGAATTGTGGTAAAATAGTTTATTGAAGTAGAATTGTGGTTACTACTTTTAAGTTAGTTGGTTGCTGCTAGTTACTAGTTAGTTTAATAATTATGTATGACGTATGCCGTTGATTTGGAATAAGCGAATCCTGACCGTTATTGTTTTTTGTTTCAGTAATGTGCTATTTTCCTAGACCCGAGTAAGAGATGAGTTTTGACTTTTGAGAAAGAAGAAAAGGTAAAGGTCAAAGCGCGGTGAGCTCTATCAGATCTGAAGGTCTGATTTCGATTCTATCGAATTTGTGAATTGCTTAGAATTCGATTGGTGTTTTTCTTTAATTGTCTTGATGAAAATGAGATTTGGTTCTTAGTTTTATCGATTTGAGGAAAAAGTTTATAACTTTGAATCCAAATTCTGTTTGAGTAAGAGAGATTCCAAATTGGATTTCTTGTTATAGCTTTCAAAATGCCTCGTTATGATGATCGTCATGGAAGTACACGACTCTATGTTGGGCACCTCTCCTCTCGAACACGGACTCTTTAGCAAATATGGAAGGTAATTTCTCTGTTTTCACTTTGCTTTAAACATTTCATTGGATTTTTATGCTTTATCTCTAGTCTATGTATGAAGCTACGGATATTTGAAACAGATCTAATTAATAGGAATGTGTTTTCTTTGTCGACGCACATTGTAAACCAAAGCTAGCTTTTCTTGTGGCTATACAATCTCTTTGTTTGAAGTATGTCCAATGGATAAAATTGTGTTATGGTTGGACAACCTTCCAGGATCAAAGTCAGACCGACTTGAGTTATGAACACTTTGTTATTTGGTAAATTATATAGGTGGTCAAAACTGTAGCATATATCTTAACCTGAATCATGTTGTTGAAGGTTTTCTTGGAGGTGTATAATGGTGTGAGGGTCTCCTTGGTGGAAATTCTTTGATGGTCTATAAAGGGAAACGTTTCAAATTTTAGGACATGAAGAAACGTTTCTTTGATGACAGATGGCGCAATTTCATTGGTTTGAGAGGGAAATTGAGTTGAATGGGGGAAATTTTTTTTGGGCAATCCTCTTTCATTTGCGATTTTTTCTCTTCTCTCTCTCTCTCTCTCTC
>OVBW01000170.1:0-34237 GCA_900406355.1 Erysimum pusillum | reverse complement strand
CGGGTTGGGTTTGGTTCGATTCTTCGGGTCGGGTAATTATGCCCAGGCCATTAATATACTGTATTTCTTTTAACAAAAACATATAGACATGAAATAGTTTCGCAAACACCAAAAACAATTTTGGTTTGGTTAAATCAAAACGTGATTGAACAAACCTGATCATAACGTGAAGTAATACTTGTTATATATAATAAGTTAAATAACGAAAATGGCATCTCATCCTGGAAACACAAAAATGATATCTCACCATAGAATCTAACATATTACATTATAAGTGCGTATACGATAGTTACAAAAAAATCACTATTGAGAAATTCTCATCTCTTAAATCCCCAAAAATCTCAGGTCCTAAGGAGGAGTCTTCAACATAAGAAGAAACAAGCATAGAGAAGCTATGTTGTGACTTGTGAATGCCTGAACGTTCATCTAAATCTGCGTTTTGTCTCTCCGTAAGCAACCACCCCAAGGACGGTAATGGAGTACCCGCCAATTCCCATAACAGTAACCGGGTTTTGAAAGATCAAGATCGATATCACCACTGCAACTGCTCCTTTAGCATTCCCAAGAACCTGCACAATCAACATTGTCATCTCCAAGACCTTCAACAGTTCAAGGATTCAAGCTCTCGAGTGAGAGGCAATTTGGTTTACCTGGAGGGTGAGGGCGCTTGTGTGTTTGGTAACCAGAAAATTCAACAAATTGGCCGAGTAAGCCATTACCGAGTTAACAAGAAGAAGTATCCACATGTACTGATGTTGTTTTGCAAGCGTCAAAGTCATACTGATCACATCTGGTTCCATAACTAGCGTGACGGGAAGAAGAGCTATGACAGCTATTGGGGACATATACAACATCAAATTCATCGAGTTCAGTTTTTCCCTGCAGGAGAACAAACAAAAACAGAAATCATATAAACAAAGATGATGTTGTTTGCGGAGAAGAATATCTTTGGTAGGTAACAATTTAATTCTATGAATGAAAATCTTAACCTGATAAAGTGATGTACAATATTCTACCTAACCAACCATTTATGAGATTTCTTGATTAGGTAACAAAAGTTTCCTGATTTGATCGTCTAACTAGTTGCAGTTATCTACATTATATAAGACAGATTAAGGTCATTTTCTGAAATTAAGTTACCCCTCTGAAGAAAGTAAGATGCCTTGAAGAACCGACTTAAAGGCTCTTGCCGCTGTAGCACTGATGCACATAATGAACCCAAACCAGTGGAATCCTGGCTCACCCTGCAAAAAAAATTTGGTGCTTAGATCAAGATCATACACCCCAAAACTAACAACACGTGATCGTCTCTGCACATTGGTACAAATCCAAAAAAACCAAAAACAAGGATTTGATATAAAACCATTTGATAAGCTTCTAAGAAGTAGAATAACAGTATATAGATATCACCTTTAAGGAGATGGGTTTAGATCCCAAAATGATGTTCTACCAAATTCTACACCTGATGATTAAACCATAAAAGTCTGAAGCTTTTTAGATAAAGCAATACTCAAATTTCGATTCCAAGTTGTTCCTTTGTCAAAGTTTGGGTCTTTCACACTAACATATACAAACAATACTCTTCAACTGTACATATAGAAAATCCTGAGTCCGGGATCAAAATTGTCGGATTTCAAATCTAGGAAGATCAAGTAACTTAACATTCATATCAAACATTGGCATTGTTAAGAGATTTGAAAACAGAGAAAAGAAAGAAAAAGATGATTACCCCACTGGCGATGACGACACCGGCGACGACAGGGACGAGAGCACCGTAAGTAACCCAAGCTTCTCTCTTAAGGGTCATGAGATAAGCGAAGAGAGCCGTGAAAAACGGCGTGGTAGCACCGACAGCTTGATTGAAAGAGACGGGAAGGTAACGAAGGGAAATATTACCACCGACGACGGAAGCACAAAAGACGATGCTGAGAGTAGAGACCTTAAGGAATTGGGATCGAGATTTGAGGGATTGCAGAGGAACAAGCTTGAGGAAGACGATGGAGATGTAACTTAGGATTGCACAAGCGGACATGTGACACATTGTGAGAAAAATCGGGAATTTGAATCCGTAATTGGAGAGAAGGAACTTGTTGAGGAGAAGAACACCGATGTTTGATGAGTACCATGAGATGATTAAGGTCGATATGAACAGGGTTTGTTTCTTTGGTGAAGACGACATTGTTTGTGTGTTTCTGATCTGGGTTTCTTCTTCTTCTTCTTCGTCTTCCTCTTCCAGATCGAGATTTGGTTGAGAGACAATGAGAGAGAGAAAAAGTGGAAACGAGAGAAATCAGGTCCTTGCTTCGAGCATGGAACGGCAAGGACAAAAGCTTAGATGACAAAAAAAATAAAAATCAAGCCTTTAATTTTTGTTCCTTAAATGTGTAACCCTTGTTTTTCTTCTGACTCGTGTAACGTATTTGTTTGTTAATTTTAATTTAATATCATAGAAGATAATATCAAATCGTTGCAAGTGTTAAAAAAAAAAAAAGGGTGTTAAAAAAAAAATATATATATCAAATCGTTGCCCCAAAAAAAAAAGATAATGTCAAATCAATATTTGTATTATTATTATTATTAAACTATGGATTTGTCAAAAAGATCTAGAGGTTTATTATGGAACATTCAAAGCTTTATTGCTTTATATAAAAAGATAAATATTGTTGAGGTTATTTGAAAAGTTTTTTTTTTTTTTTTTGAATAATGATCTAATACCATATCAAATCATGTAGATCTAAGAGTATCAAATTAAAAAGAAAAAAGTTAAGGAACTAATGGCATACCATATCAGACCATTCCAAATTAGATTTTATTTAGTTTCTTAAACCGAACTCCAAAAACCCATGTAAGTTTATAGTGTCGGTTAGATCCATTTCCAATGGCATTATTGTAAATAGTTTGAAACCAGAGACAAAATTCCAAGAGTGTCCTTATCTATCTGAAGACGGACAGCTTGATGAGGTCAACTAAACTGAAAAATCACATTGACAAAAAAAAAAATCTCAAAACTTTAAAGATCCTCTTTTTGTGATCTCTTCAATTCAAAGTTCAAAGTTCAAAGTTTCGTTTTTTCTTCTTTAATTGTAAAAACGTTTAATCGATGTCAGGTTACCCTCCGACGAGCCAAGGTTACGGTTACGGTTACGGCGGCGGAAATCAACCACCACCACCTCAACCACCTTACTCCTCCTCCACCGGAACCAATCCTCCTTACGGATCATCATCCTCCTCTACTCCTTACGCTGTACCCTACGGCGCACCGAAACCACCATCTTCCTCTTCCGCGCCGCCTTACGGATCTTCAAAGCCTCAATCTTCTTCATACGGAGCACCGCCTCCTTCAGCTCCGTACGCGCCTTCTCCAGGAGACTACAATAAGCCGCCAAAGGAGAAGCCTTACGGAGGTTACGGCGATTACGGAGCTCCTCCACCGCCTGGACCTTCTGATTACGGTAGTTACGGTTCTGGACCTCGTCCGACGGCGCCGTCTAGCCACGGAGGAGGTTACGGAGCTACTCCACCGCCTGGGATTTCTGAATACGGCGGTTACGGTGCTCCAACTCGTCCAGCGTCGTCTGGATACGGCAGTGGCTATGGAGGTTATCCTCCGCAGGCTTCTTATGGAAGTCCTTTTGCTTCTCTGATTCCGTCTGGTTTTGCTCCGGGAACGGATCCGAATATAGTGGCTTGTTTCCAAGCTGCGGATCAAGATGGTAGTGGTTTCATTGATGATAAGGAGCTTCAAGGAGCTCTCTCTTCTTATCAGCAGAGATTCAGTATGAGAACTGTTCATCTTCTTATGTATCTATTCACCAATAGCAATGCCATGAAAATCGGTGAGCTTTCTTTTAATTTGACACTAATTATCCAGGAGTCTTAGTTTCTATTGTTAATCTATCTCTATGATTCTTGTTCAGTATCGTTATTATGTCCATCTCTGCATTTCATTATCTGTCTTAGATGCAAAACTCAAAAGATTCATACTTTGGGTCATATGTCAGGGTTTTTCTATTACCATGTTGGCAAAATTAACAATGTCTGTAGACTTTTCCGTGAATTACGTGCAAAATAGTATCCCCACTATCTCTCTATCATGTTGTTGATCTCTTGGTTTCATTATTTTAGTTCTAGTTGCATTTTAAATTATCTTTCTTGTTTCATTCATCTCTCTTGTTAGCCTGGTTTTGAATTGGTGTCCTTTACTAACTTGAGAAGTCTCAACATTACAGGACCTAAGGAGTTTACTGCACTTTTCTACAGTCTTCAGAACTGGAGGGTAAGTTCAAAAAATTTCAATGGTTTTCATGATTCTATTGGGTGTACTAGTGATATAGCATAGTAAGATTGTTTGGAAAGTTCACTCATGTGGTTTGTTTTGGGAATGGTGCAGTCCATTTTTGAGAGATCTGATAAGGACAGGAGCGGCAGAATAGATGTGAATGAGCTGAGAGACGCGCTTTTGAGCCTTGGGTTTTCGGTTTCTCCTGTGATTTTGGATCTGCTGGTTTCCAAGTTTGACAAAAGCGGAGGCAAGAACAGGGCCATCGAATATGACAATTTCATTGAGTACGTTATTCTTTCCGTGCTCTCTTTTCTTCTTATTGCTGTGATCGTTGCTTATTTATTAACGGTATCTGTTTTGCCTTGATGCAGGTGCTGTCTCACTGTTAAGGTACACTCTCATTTACTCTGTTTCTCATACAGCTCCTAGATAAGTGCACCTAGGTCAAATCTTATTAGTTATAGGAACTAGTCTTGGGAAGAGTTAAAATCAAACTTGTCTCTCAACCTGAACATGGAACTCCATAGTCTCCATTATGCTAAGTTTGTTAATTTTGTCAAATGTAATGAGTTTGCCTTCACTACTGATTGCATCTGAGACCAAAACAGTTCATAATCGGTTCTTGTTACAATGTGGAATGGTGATCCGAGTGTGGTAATTGGAAGTTAGTAACCTGATTTGTAATATGATGGAAAACTGCAGGGGCTGACAGAGAAGTTCAAGGAGAAGGACACAGGGTACTCAGGCTCAGCTACTTTCACCTATGAAACATTCATGCTCACCGTCCTCCCCTTCCTCATCGCATAAGTTTTTAACGGTAACCTGTGTGCGCATCTTGAATTTTTTTTTTTTGGTATGTTCTTCGTTGTGTGAATGCTATTGTCAATGGAACTAAAAGAAGCTTTTCCGGTTTAGTTGAACTCAAGAGTTTATAAAAATGTGAAATGTATAGATCTTGTGTTAAAAACAACTCATTATGGTTGGATATTACATCTTGTTTATTGGTATACATATATAGAAGAAAACGTTATGCATATAGAATACTAGTTATGGCCCCCAATTTACTTACATACAGCTTCAAAATTCTTTTTCGAATTTTCTTAAGTATGGAAATTAGAGTTGCCTTGTCCTATAAGACTGTCTCAGTTGGAGTTGGGACCAACTCGTGGAATTTGGTATCGTGGAGTCGGACCCGACTGCTCATTTAAATAAACCAGACGTGCGTTCAGTGGTTGAGCCGGTCTTGCGTTCTTCTCATAGCCCTAGTTATTAACAAGATATGTTTAATTAAAAAAAGAGCAGAAATTCAAATGAGTTCTTGGTAAATGTTTATGTGAGAAGAGTGTATAGTTCTTACACCGCGACGAGCATCGGTCAATAGATCAATTTGCTCACGCGAAACAGTCCCCACCTGCAATTTTTCAACTTTGAGTCGGGATTTCGTAGATTCTGGATTCTTGAATTTAATTACTGTTTGCTAGAGAATTATTACCTTGTTGACGATGGTCCACATGACATCTTCCGTGCAAGGAGGAGTCGTCAGCGAACCTCTATATTCATAAAATTTTGTAAGATCCCATCCAAATTCTCTTGGATCTATCTTTCCGATGCTGATCTCTCCATCTTGTACGTCTGCGATCTTATTAATCTTGTCCATTATCTATCGAAATTGTAAAAAGACATAGCAAACAATAAGCAGAGAGAGTTGATATAACGGTATCATCCTAAATACAATCGCGGTAAAAATATAATTACCCGTGAAATGAAAGGATTTGGTGCACCTTCGTTGAAGAGAACTCCGATAACTGCTAAGTGTCCTTCTGCACTTTTGTGTACCATGTGAAGTTCCATGGCCAATCTAAAACCAAATTCAGGTATGATATTTTATTAGCAACTAGTACTATATAACAGAAATGATGATGTCAATCTTTTGCTTTGTTTTCCCTTACCTCTTTCCATTGAGAAAATGCTCTGAAGGTGCGTGCCAGTGGCTTTGAATCAATTTATAGTCGGTATTATTGATCACGATCCTCCCTGCGTCCTCTTCCCATTTAACCTGATGCGCAACATATATATTAGTCTTGCGGACTAATTAATTAGTTACAAGGATATCTTAGCTAGGTTTTCTTTTTCGCTCGAATAATTACCTTCATGTCGAATCCACGGTTCTTAAGAATAGCCTCTACTGGTTTGTAATATGTCTGAAGAATCTCTGTAGAATTGTGAACAATGCGAGCTATTTTTGGAGAAAGATCAATTGGTGATTGCCTCTTCCCTGCCCCGCAAACTTTCCATTCAGCCTTGACACCGCTCCATTTCGAGGGATCGGCTACCTCACCGGGTTTGTAATGAAATTCAGTCTCTGCGTCATCTGCAAAAGATCATGAGAACAAGAGTTCAAAAAACTTCTCGGAGTTTTGCTCGAATTTTATATATCAAATCATACATTACGGTCCAAAGATTGACACAACTATTGCATCATAGGATGGACTGTGAACTTTATTATACGGTTTAGAATCATCGTTTCAATAGGAATCGGATCGTCAAAGTCCTATGTTGTACTTATCAATTCGTAGGATTCACAATGGTATCTATCATATGATGTTCAAGGAGAAAATAAGAATTGAGATTTTACCGGCTAGAGATGAAGAAGAAAGTGCAAGAAATGTTACAAAAAGGATAGGGAGAATAACGGTGTTCATCTTTTGTTTTTTTCAGCTTCTTCTCTCAGAATAAATGTATTCTACCTTGTCAATTGTTTATCCTTCTTCTTTTTATGATGTCTTATATAGAAATTTAATTAGGCGAATTTGGGAGGCTGTCTAAAAACATCGATAAATTCTAAGGTTAACAATTTTGTTATTAAACTCGGCTTCTATTTTAATATGTGATCATCTATTAAAGAAAGTTTTTAATGGTTAGATTGGGTTATGACTCTATTACCTCTCTGAAGAGGCCTATTATTGAGCAATGAGGTCTAATTTTAGTCAAACTTGCACTCCATTTTTAAAAAGTTTTGAGTTCGGATAAATTGTTTACTACTTACTCAAGAAAGAGAGAGAACAATTCTCTTTTAGAAAAGCTTTAAATAGTAAAGTTTTAGAATTTGTGAGACACCAATTTTTGGATAATCTTTGAACTTATGTCACTTTTTTTTGTCAACGAACATGTGTCAATTTAGGGTTTACATACAAATGATATTTACCTATAATTCTAGTAGACTGCGAAGACAGAATAGGCACCAAAATTTTTAACATGAATGTGATAGTAGACTAATAAATCGGTTAGGCCAAATGGTTCAGGCACTAACTATCAAGTCATTGCTCTATACTCTTATACCACATAAGGTTTTACCTTGAAAATGATGAAGTTAAAGTAGAAAACACCACATAATTGACAGCCTATGAACCCTAATCATGTTCGGAGCATTTGTCCGTTAAATGTCAAAATAGCATGCATTGTAGCAAAATTGGACCCAATATTATTACAATGATGATTCTTATCTTCTCTTTTGATCTGTCTCTTGTCGAATAGGAAGTAATCACTATTAAGATTTGTCACCTTCTTTTGAGTTATCTTTGTCTTCTTGCTTAAAAGCATCTTATAAAAGAACATAATAATGGAGAAGCCACATGGTCCGACTATGGCCTAGGGGAACCATCACGTTTCTAGATTTGGGGATAGGGTGCAACAAAACTTTATGTTTCTTCTAATTTTTGAGATTACGACTTGGATACTGGTAAGTCTATTTCGGGTCGGGCTATTTCATTGATGTGGATTTTTTCTGATAGGTACAACTCAATTTTCTAATTACAACTAGGACATTGTGAGTTTGTATGGTGCAAACATGAGCAACTCTTTTGATAAGAATTGTGGCGTATCCACAAATGTAAATCACACAAATACAAGTCAACGTGTTCTTTTGTAAAGTTTATTAGTTTTTGAAATAGGATTAACCTTGAAAATAAAAATGTCATCATTTCCGAAGCTAGCACACTCAATTCGAATTAATTTAATCAAATCTTAGAGAAGATTGTCTGTTTTAAAAAAAAAAATATGTAGGACCAAAATTCGAACTCCCAAGTGATGTATGCTAAACCTTCAAAACTGGCTTTGGACATACATAGAGGGACTATCGAGTATATAGACCAAATCACCAAAATCTCGTATTTTTTGGAAAAGTATATGAAGAGAAACCAAAAACCTTAAATCCTAATCCATTCTATTATTTGTTGATAATGACTGAAAATTTCTCTATGACGTTAGTTGGGTTCCACAAAATCAAACTTTAAATGAATAAATTAAATTCTGTAAGGACAATTAAGATTTAATACATTAAGGAAACCCGCATAGGCCACTAACAATTTTACACGTAAGAAGGTCATGATGCCATTTAAACGAGGTGGATAGAACTTTCTCAGACATAACTAACTCATGACACTTCTCTCAAGTCTCAAGTGTATATATATACACAAAGAGAGAGAGACTTGAGGCAAATCACTGCACTAACTTGCAACTCTATTAGAAAAAAGAACAAAAAGATACTTTAATGGCGCAAACTACAGTAACTGTAGTCGCGACCAAACGCGATGCTCTTGATCCTTACATAAAGATCCTTCAGAGTCGATCAAACGACATCGATGTCTCCTTCTCATCGTACCTCAAGCCAGAAAACAACGAACAACAACAAAAGGAGCATGAAGATACAGAGCTAAGCATCTTTGAGGCTCGAAGCTATTTTAGCGAAACCGGAAGCAATGATAAATCCCAGACGAGGAATCTTAGTGGTCCAAGATTCTCTTCGGTTTCATCCGCAAAAGTGTCTTCTTTTAACGTAGGACACACGGCATCCTCTGAAGCTAGCTGGAACAGCCAAACCGGTTTGCTCTGTAACAATAACCGCCAAGGATCGGACCGAGATGGACGTAGAAGCAGCAAGAAAGGACCAATGTGGTTTTTTAGACGCAGGACTTGTCCCTGTTCTAGTTCCAAGTCGGTTCAGGTTCAAGAATCCAAACCAAGAATCGCAGTGCCCAAAACGGGTTCTGACCGAGTCGTGTCAAACCGAATCGTTCATAATCATCAGACGATATCTTCGCCTGAGCCAATACGATTAACGATCCCTTCAAATACTGTGACTCGGTCCGCCGCAAACAGAGAAGCTAGAGCTCCAGTTAGTAATTTTAGCTTCCCAACTCTAAACGAAACTTCACAATCATCCGAAAATCTCAAGAATCCGGTTTTGACTCCGATTAAACCGGTTCTAATTGAACCGGTTCTGAATCAGACGAGTCCTAAGGGAGTCATCACAGACGAAGAAGCCACGAGCGACGCTAGCTCCGATCTCTTTGAGATCGAGAGCTTCTCTACTCAACCAGCCGCTCGTCCGTGGGCCCCACCCGCATCCGATCTCGTCCGGGACTCGATAGACGAGACCATGACCGAGTATGGTTACGAGCCAAGCGAAGCAAGTATTACTTGGAGCGTTATGACCGCCGAACCAGCCTCGGCTGTTGTGACTAACTTCTCTAGAATCGGCTTGTCGTCATCGTCGCTGGCGTTTAGCGGTTGCGATAAGAAGAGAACCGGGTTGCTGAGCTGTCGTTATGAGAAAGCCGTTATGGTTAGCGGCGGTCAGGGTTTGGTGCAACCGCTTAAAAGCGTTAGTGTTCAGAATGATGTCACCAGAAACAATGGCACTTCTAAACTACGCGTGACAAAGTAGGGGAATACTAAATACCAAATCTTCGTTCTTGGTTTAGGTCCGGTTTACTCCATTATCTGGTGTTTTGGGTGCTTCTCGTGTACAATTGCTCTGTTTTCTTTGTTTGGTTAAATATAACTTGTGTAATGCAGATTGTGGTTTGTGAGGTAAACAAAATCAATGTGTCCTGTATAATGAGACGCTAATTTATCAGATTGATCATGTTTTTTTAATAACCGGGGTAGATACTGGATCGAAACCCAAACCGATCCTCAAGATCTGTACAAAACTAAAAGTATGTTGATATCTAAGGCGTCTACAGTCAAGGTGGTGCTAATATCATAAATGGTTCGTCTCAAAAAGACTTTGCTCTTGCGTGCACGAAGTCGTTATGGTATAGACGGTCCTTTGGGACAAGTTAGTTTGGTCAATTGACATTGTTTTTCAACAATATATGAGTTATATACATTCGTACATCATAGAAGTTAACTGTATAAAATATAGATATGGATTAGGTCTAAATCTTTCGACAAAAAAAAAAAAAAAAAAGGATTAGGTCTAAATCTTTGAGCAATTGACTTCCCTTTTGAAGTTATGTATATATCCAAGTTAACCAAATTATAATCATTATATATATAATCCTTGTTTTGTTTTTTAATTTTAAACTTTAAGCATGAGGGTTACAACTTTAACACGATGCCACTTCTGGTGGGACCATGAGTCCATGACTTAGGATTTAATTATGTCTATCTCAAAAGTCTGATTTAAGGTATAGTTTCTTGCTTGAAAGCATTATTAATATTAAAGTCAAGAGTACGCCATTAAAAAAATAGTCCATAGCTTAAAAGCAAACTAGACATGAAAAATGTAAATTAGTATAGTATGTATGTAACTTGACCCTCACTACAAGAAACCTCAATCATAAATACACATTAGCTCCAAAACCACAAACAATATTGCACATGAAAAACTAAACACATACAAGAGACCCCAAAACATTTTGCCTATAAAGTTGTTTAAATTCCCTTCTAAAACCTTAATAAATCAAATCAAGAAACTCAATGGATCAACAAGGGATGGTCAAGAAAAGACTAGCCGTTCTCGTCGGCTGCAACTATCCTAACACAAGGAACGAGCTTCACGGTTGCATCAATGATGTTTTAGCCATGAAAGAAACTCTTTTGACCCGTTTCGGGTTCGAAAAAGATGACATTGAGGTGCTAACGGACGAGCCAGAATCAAAGGTAAAGCCCACCGGTGCAAACATCAAGGCTGCTCTACGTAGGATGGTGGATAAAGCTCAAGCCGGATCTGGAGACACCTTGTTCTTCCACTATAGTGGCCATGGAACTAGGATTCCTTCGGTTAAATATGCTCATCCTTTTAAACAAGACGAAGCTATTGTTCCTTGTGATTTCAATCTCATCACAGATATTGATTTCAGAGAATTGGTGAACCAACTTCCTAAAGGAACAAGCTTTACCATGATCTCCGATTCTTGCCATAGCGGTGGCCTCATCGACAAGGAGAAAGAACAGATCGGACCCTTTTCAGTAGCCGACAACATATCTCCGGCCATGGATTCAACGGATAAGACAATAACATCACGTGCCTTACCCTTCAAGGCAGTCCTTGACCACCTAAGTTCTCTCACCGGAATTTCAACTTCCGACATCGGCACACACCTACTTGAGCTCTTTGGCGGTGATGCTGGCCTTAAATTCCGGTTACCAGCGATGGATCTAATGGAACTTTTGGAGAATATGACGGCGTTTGAAAGACACGTGGATTCGGGGATATTGTTGAGCGGATGTCAGGCAGATGAGACGTCTGCTGACGTCGGCGTTGGTGGCGGCAAAGCGTACGGAGCGTTTAGCAACGCGATTCAGACGGTGTTGAAGGAAAAAGAAGGTGCCTTGAAAAACAAGCAACTAGTGATGATGGCAAGGGATGTGCTTGAGAGACTAGGGTTTCATCAGCACCCTTGTCTTTACTGCAGCGATCAGAACGCCGACGCGGTGTTCCTATCTCAACCTTGATGCGACCAAGTGGATTGATGAATTGAACTGAACCGTTGTGATTGTTTTCTTTTATTTGTTTTATATATACGTTTGCGTTTGGGGTTGTTGTAAATTGTTAACTGGAATGTGTATTTTCTGTTTTAACTCTCTGTAGTGTGCTCTAAAAGGAAAAACGACACATAAAAAAATTGTTGATATATTATAATTAACAAGAATTTCGAAAATTGAATAAGAGACGAGATCCGAAAACAAGATCGATTCAGGAGCCGTTAAAACAAAAATAAAACAGGAAAATCCAAGATTGTTCGAGAGATGGAAGCTATAATGACTTTGAATCAGACGAACTAGATGAATTAGACGAACTTGGATCCAAACGCCAAAGATATGGCGAATTTGATAACTACCTAAACTCCTAAATTTAATTTAATTAGAATCCTAATTTTTACTTATTTAGAATCCTAATTTTTTACCAAGTCTGATAATAAAAAGGAAATCTAGCAATATATAACTTTCCCAAAACCCTTTTTTTTTTTTTCTCAAAACCCTTTTTTTTTTTGTCAAAACCCATCGATTCGCCATCGATCTGCCGATATATCAAAGAGGTTTGTTTTGCATGATCGATTTCGTTTAGTTTCAAAGCAACCATAGACTTAGTGAATGATTTTTTGGTGTTTGTATTCCATTTAAAGTCTCTGATTTTCGATTTGTTTCAAAGAAACCATCGATTAATTCGTGATTGACTTTTAAACTGGTCCCTTGAATATTCTCTCTGATTTTGTTTTGTTTCACAGCAACCATCGTTTGTATCTACGAATTTCCCTTTCATACGTTACCTGATTGATTTTTGAAACTAATGTAAATCGAATCTTGGTAGATTTATTCATTACGGTAGTGAAATTTGAAGTCTTCTGTTAGTAATGTGTGTACAATCGTTTTTGCCATCCAGCTTGTTCGTAGTTTCAAGTTTCATGTACTTGTTCATAGTTGCTTTTCCATTACAACTTTTGTTGTTATTTGTCTAACATTGTTCTTGTTTCTGGTTTGTTTTTGAGAGGTTTAGGTTAGGTCAAGCAATCCGCGTATCTGATCTCTTGTTAAATTGATCTCTCTCTTCTATTTTTCTTTTTGGAACTTGTCTAGGGTTTCTTCTTCTCGAGAATGCCGAAGCTTGACCTTGTTAGAGATAATCTATACCTAGGCGATATATACGCTGCTGCTGAGATTCTCAAGAATGGTAGCTCTGAGATTTCACACGTTCTTACGGTTTTTCACTGCCCGTCAATAACTGTCTTCAAGGAATGGTGCAACGTGAAACTAGACTCAAAAGAAATCAAGGAAGTGTACGTTGGTGATGATCAAGACTCGTTACAAGGCAAAGAGTTTACGACAGAGAGCGCGTTGCCATCAGGCAAACTTCTATATTCTCTTGAGCATGCCGGCAAAGATCTCAAGTTTACAAGAATGGTTGTGTTTGCTTACGATGGAGAATGGGAGAATCTGCTTGACTTTTTCGATATTTGCTTGGATTTTATTGATGCTGGACGCAAAGAAAAAGGCGTTTTAGTTCATTGTTATGCTGGACAATCTCGGAGGTGACGTTTTTCCTAATCTCTTCTTTTTTTTTTACGTTAATTACGTTTGATTGTGTGTTCCATGGTGATCGAAATAATCGGGACCTATGCAGAGGCTGTCTCTTGACTATAACTAGTGCATTTTTGTTTCAGTGCTTCTATGGTCATTGCGTATCTGATGAGGACCGAAATGCTTTCCCGAGAAGGTATGCATGATCATATTTGTGACTAAGAATGACATTTGTCATGCATGATCTGATAATATATTCCCTTAAATTGTTGTATTGTTTTGTTTTTACAGAAGCTTTAGCATCATTGAGACAACGCGCTCAAGCTAGTCCCAATCTTGGCTTCTTAAAACAGGTGAAGACTAATAAATTGCTGTTATGATATATACTTTTCAGCTCTGGAAATTAAGGTGTATGTATATATTATTGATCAATGTTTTTCACATCTTGCAGTTGGATTTATTTGAGAGAATGAACTTCAAAGTCGACCGTTCCAGCCCTATTTACAAGCACTTCCGTCTAAAAGCTTTAGGTTTTGATTTCTTCCACCATAATAAGTGTGTATTTATGCGTTTACGTTTGATCATGGATCTGATAAAGTGCGATTGTGTTTTTTTCATATATCAGGTTACTTATATACCAAAGATAATAAGAAATTTGACAGACTAAAGTTGAGAGCTGATCCGAGAATGTCGAACGAGAGTAGTGAAAGTACGTACCAGTGCAAGAAATGCAGGAGAATATTGTTGTTTCAGGAGCAAGTCATATATCATACTCCAGGTAAGGCTGATTCAGAGTTCGATGACATGTTTAAAAACATGATAGGAGAAGTTAACAACAAGAACCCCGGTGATCAGAAACAATGTACTTCTATATTCATAGAACCTCTCAATTGGATGAATGAAGGTAACTCTAGTTACACGCATTATAGCTTTCTATATATGTTGCTTTCTTGGTTGATTGGTCTTTAATCTCTCTCGCTATGTCAGTTGTGGAAGGTGATGTGTCGGAAGGGAAGTTATTGTGTCCAGAATGTAAAGCTAAGGTTGGAAGCTTTGACTGGTCAGGAAGTTATTGTAGCTGCGGAAGCAAGATTGTTCCTGCGTTTCAACTTCAGATGAGCCGCGTCGATGTTATCACTATGAAAGATGACGTGAAGAAGAAGAAGAAGAACAAGCATGAGAAGAAAAGAGCTTAAGCTTTGCATTTCGGTGAAGACTCTATTTTTGTGCAGCTTAATGAGAATATCACTTATCAATGAGAAACATTATTTTTTATGTATTGAAGAATCATATCGAATTATCGATACAGTTAAATACAATCATGGCCTTATAGGATGCGACGATGCGTTGATTCTTTGAGTTTAATAAAGTTCGTTAAGAATATTGTTGGGCTGGGAATTATTTCGCTTTGAAGCCCAGTGTCCATCTAAATAACTAAACGATTTAACAATCGACACGTGGACGGTCGATCTTTGACCGATTCGCATTTTCCTCAATGAGGAAGAAAGCTCAGAGGAGCTGAACTTTGAAGCTGAATAACGAAGAAGAAGAAGAGTGGTATTCTCCGTAATTAAAGTCGAATTCTTTGTCCGATTAATTGAAAGCACAAAGGAAGCAATGAGTGACGCGTTCTGTTCAGACTGTAAGAGGCACACGGAGGTTGTATTCGATCACTCTGCTGGAGATACAGTATGCTCTGAGTGTGGACTTGTTCTCGAGTCTCACTCCATCGATGAGACCTCTGAGTGGAGAACTTTTGCTAATGAGTCCGGTGATAATGATCCCGTCCGTGTCGGTGGACCAACTAATCCTCTTCTTGCTGATGGTGGTCTCACCACCGTCATTTCTAAGCCTAATGGTTCTTCTGGCGACTTTCTCTCTTCTTCTCTTGGTCGCTGGCAAAATCGTGGATCGAACCCTGATCGTGGACTCATTGTTGCTTTCAAGACCATTGCTACCATGGCTGATAGGTATTGTTCTAAGCCCTTTTCTTTAAAAGGTTTTCAAAATCTGGATTTTGGGGGTTTTTGGTGCTATGGAAAGCTTTAGTTCGAGGAGATGGCAGCTCAATTCTGTTTTTGATCTAACATTGTTGCTGCAAAATCCATACTTTTGCTTTGTAATCGAGAAAATGTGAGAATTAGGTTTCAGTATTCCAATTTCGTGAAACCTATTAGTGAGCTTTAAGCTTTGCACTATCTGGAAAAATGAAAGCTTGATCTTCTTTTCTCTTGAAATGCTTTGAAACAAGTCTTGTTATTAGGCATAAAGATATGTTTCTTTCTTTGACATGTTCCGTAGGGATACTTGTTTTCTTGGTATTAATTGCTTGACATAGGGCCATTACTAATTTGATAAACTTTGTGTTCCAGGTTGGGCCTTGTTGCGACCATCAAGGTATGTTTTTTTGTTTTACTCTAGCTGCAGCAGCAGCTGGATTCTTTTGTTGAAGTTTGCATATGTTTCTGTAGAATCAACCCACGAATCTTCCTGATTAAATGGCTGTGTTATTCTTGCTTTATCGAATTGTAATAATAAACTTTTTGTCATGTCTTTGGCCATTCTTTTGAAGGATCGAGCAAACGAGATATATAAAAGAGTAGAGGATCAGAAGTCGAGTAGGGGAAGAAATCAGGACGCCCTTTTGGCTGCATGTCTGTATATTGCTTGCCGGCAAGAGGACAAGCCACGAACTGTGAAGGGTACATATACAGCTATAAGAATCTCCTTAAGCATCCATCATTCCCTTCTTCAATGGCATCATGCCTCTAATACTCTCGATTTGCTATAGAAATATGTTCTGTTGCTAATGGGGCCACAAAGAAAGAGATTGGTCGTGCAAAAGAATACATAGTCAAACAGTTGGGGTTGGAAACAGGACAGTCAGTAGAAATGGGAACTATACACGCCGGTGACTTTATGGCGAGTTTTTTTCAATGCATGTACGCATTTGTCATTCTTCATTGCTTGTGTGCTCCTTAATCAAGTAAAATTGATTTTAAATGTTCAGAGACGGTTTTGTTCCAATCTTGGCATGAGCAACCAAACGGTGAAAGCAGCTCAAGAATCTGTGCAGAAGTCAGAGGAATTTGATATTAGGTAAATAGATCATTGCCATATTTCCTTGAACCCTATTGATATTCTTTTCTGAATCTATCATCATATGGTTTATGCATTACACTCTACAGGAGGAGTCCCATATCAATCGCAGCAGCAGTTATCTACATAATAACACAGCTTTCCGATGACAAGAAACTGCTTCGAGGTCAGCTTCATGAGCAATCCCTTTCACAAAACAAGTAATAATTTTTTTTCTAACTGTGAAATTGAGCCTGCAGATATATCAGTAGCAACTGGAGTTGCAGAAGGCACAATAAGGAACTCATACAAGGATCTGTATCCTCACCTTTCTAGGATCATACCAGCCTGGTACGCCAAAGAGGAAGACCTCAAGAATCTCCAAAGCCCTTAGTCTCTCTTCTACTTTTTCATGTCTCTATGTTAAACAATTTACCACTCATTTGATATATACATCGAATTTCAATTGAAGGCGATATGATTTTTATAAATGACACGCAAGATTTTGAGAGAAGCCCCATTAGAACAAGAATTTGTTATCAGTTTTGTTAGCTAGTCGTCCAACGGATCTCAATGTGAATAACACCGTTTCTTGAATTGATAAGATGGTACTTCTGGTTGATCCTTCCATTGTCAACAACATCGTCCAGATTTATGTCTACATGTCCTAGTTCCTCCTACATAGAGATCATATCAAGTAAAGGTATGAGTTGAAATGGGTCTGTCTGCTCGAAAACTGGTTCACAGCCAACCCAAACGTTAAACTGGGAATTAAGCAGGCTCGAGTCAAGGCATGAGATCTTTACCTTGGAACGAAAGTGAAAGCCGGTTCCTTTACTCATGACCTCAACGCGTATACTCTCTTTCACTGGCGGCTCCTCTAGTGTAAACTGGAATTCCTCATTCCATCGAGGGTCTCGTGTTTTCTTCAACATCTGATCAAGAAAAGGTAGCCATTAGAACTCAGGTGACATGATGCATTTGAGCTTAGTCTCATCATGACCCAAACAGTTCTCAAGTAGCTTTCCAAGCAAAATGCAGGTTTAGAATTTACCTTTGTTTTCTTCTTTTCTCCTCTGAAAAGAACAACAGCATAAGGGTTGGAGTGTTTCTTCTTGCCCTCGACATCTTTAGCAGATTGGATTGCAACCGAAAGTAGACCGGCATGGCTGAGAAAATCGTCGTCTTCTGATGATTTCTCGTCTCTGCTTTCTTTTCTCTGGTACTCATCCTGACTTTCGTTTCTACTCTTAAGGCTTTCTTCTCTGAATGGCACATACCTGAGATCCAACTCCAATCTTCCTCTTTTTTTCTTGTCCCCAGAATCCATAACAACATTTGAGTTCTTGATCAGATCCAGATTAAACGCCTTCTTCTCACCCGGGTTAATCTTTTGCAAGGGGATCATCTGCATTCCCAATCTGTCGTGCCCACCAACCTATAGAGATAAAGAGAGCAGCTTTAGTAAGAATGGCACAAAGTGTTAAACTAGAGATGATGATCATGACATGCATATGGAGGAATGAATGTAATGCTGATACCTTGTCCCAGTCGAAGACTTCTAGTTGAAGGACTTGTGATTTTGGGTCCTTCACGATGAGCTTGAAGTGTTCGTTCCACTCTGGGTTTAAATTCCTCTTCTTTATGGTGGTTTTCTTTGCAGGAAGCTTTTCTCCGGTTAAGCTAAGCTTGACATAAGGGTCGGATGTTCCCAACAAATCCTTCTTGAGGAGATTGCGAGCTCGAATAATGTTCACATGTAGTAGTCCAACAGGCTTTTTAACAGACGCTCTACATTAGAAGTAAACTTATACATCAGAGGAAAGAAACAAAAAGATCTCTTGACCTTGAGACAACACTTACGTTGAAGCATCAAGAATAGGTATCTCAAGCACTTGTGGCCAATGGTACATGCTTGAAACTTGCTTTTTAATAGTTTCCTGCAAAATCATGAGATGAGGATAAGCTCTCTGAAAATATAACAACGAAGGAGCATCTCATTTGACTAGATAAAACATCATAATCCAACTCCTACCGATAGGAGGATCATCAATGTAGCACCTGAACATATCTGTAGAGACCCGGTATTGACATGAGATCTCCACCAAGCACTTTCAATCCAAAATCAACATGTGGCTGCAAAGAGAATCATGCTGATCAATATTCCACCCCAATGTTTAGTAAAGCAGGCAACTTTCAAATCTATTCTGAGCCACTCTTGTGCGAGATGTAGCTACCTTTTCCATTAATGAAACTACAACCATTCCGAAACAAGGGAAGGTCGGTAGAAGAGGCTTCAGAGCTACACGCATAATAGCAAAAATTTGGACATCTACGAGCTGGAAAAGGTAAAACATATAGATAATCAGCAGTCAAGATGCCAAAACTTTCTGTTCCATTCTTTAAACAGTTGCACTCATACTGACCTGAACTCTAATTCGTAAAGACAAAACCTTTAGCACCAAAACAATGTTGGGATTTCCTGCCCACTTTATTGATGGTTCAAAGAGAAGCTCCTTCTCATTGGTCTCATAGAACTTAACACCTGCAGGAGATTAAGCAGAAATCCCTTAACCATTAGCACATGGAACACAACGGTAAGAGGTCTCAGAAGAACTAAATGGGACTAGGATTTGCCGTGAACTGTTGGTGGAAGCGGTCCAAGACTCAATTTTTCGAACTCAATGGATTCTATACAGAACGTCCCAATATAATCTGCAAATATAGGTTGTACAGAACTCCGGATAATCCCGCAAATAGCCTATACGAGAGGAGAAAAAGCTTAAAACAGGTTCTAAATTTGATATAAGCTTATTATTAAAACAAGAATAAGAAAGCAACCTTATCGAGGTAGGGCCACATGTAAGAGAGAAATCTGTTAAACCAGTCCACCTTAATGTAAACAATAGAAATAACCATCAGTTCAGATAATGGAGCTTAAACACTTAAAACCCTTTCATTATAAAATGTGAGTTACTCTTTCATAGTCTGGATTCTTCATCCATAATGGAATGTCTGGTAGAAGATCAAGAAGGACACTGATACTAGTCTCAACTAGTGGCCTGGCCGGTGGATACTGCAATATATTAAAAAAAAAAGTGTAACCATTAAATCCTCAGATTCATATACTTGGCAATCAAATGAACAGTAAACCAAAAGGCTCAAGATTGATGGTAGCAAGATCAAAAGTAACATGCTTTAATTAAAAAAAATAGGCTCTCCGATTCACCATCTTCAAACACTTGGCGTATCTTGTCAAATTAACAATCAACCACCGAGAAATCGAGTGAATCATTAAGCTACCCAGATGACCAAAACAAACAGAACACAAACCTCAAACATGAAGAGTTTCAAAACAAGATGCGACACAAGTGTGTTTGATTGATGCTTTTAAAGATTAAGTTACCTCATCGTGTGTAGGCTTAGAATAAATCAAGACGAAGAAACCAAGGATGAGTCCAATAGAAATTCCGATTGCGAAACCAAAGATCCCCAAGATACTGGTGACGAAACCCATTTTTTTTTTTGTTTCTCCTAGAAAATGCAAAATCTTGGAGAAAATCAAAAGAATGAAAAAGTCAGTATATTATGGTAACGAAAGAGAAGGAATCGGGTCCAAAAACGGTAACGAAGAGCAGCGTTCTGTTTCAACCGCCAAAAAATTCTTGTGACAAACCAAAGTCTCCGATTTGTATTATTTTAAAGTTATTTATTTCATTTTTATGTTTTTAGAGAGGATCAAAAAAATCACGAGATGTCATTTCCGTAGCTGACGTGAAAGTGATTATTATTATCCTTTCTTGTGTGATTGCCTGTGTTTTGTTTGTTGGCCTAATCAACTTGGATTTTTTAGCTTTCTTGGAAATTAAATAAGATCTCATTAAATTACTTTCTGGTCCCAACTACAATTTGTTGGACTATTATTGGAACTACTGAACTACAAATTAATATACGAATTATTTAGCTTTAATTCCAAAATCTCTTCTTTTTTTTTTCCCCTATAAGAGTGTTGAATTTCTATTTAAAACATTACTAGTAAATTTATCTATTTTGTAGAAACTATCTATCGAATAATAATAAAAGAAAAAAAAACTGAAAAAAAAAAGAAAGTAAGGTGAAATACTTTTTTGGGATCAAATCTTGTACTATTAATTTATTATCTAAATAACGTCTCTTTTGAATACAATTGAACATAACAAGTAATGCCGTAAATGGCTGAGTTGTTGATTTAAATATTTTTTGTTGTTATCCTACTTTTTGTTAAATTTATTATTATCCTACTTAAAGAAAATCTCAAATATTTTTACTTTTGTGTGTGTTTAGTTCTTTTTTAGAAACTGACAGATTTTTAAGTGAAATTCTCCAGTGGCCATATTTATTTTGTGTTTGGTTCTTGAAATTTCAACTGTTTACTTTTCTAAAACAAATCAATGTTGGAATTTTATAAAACGACGCTTTAGTTTTGAACTCAACACCACAAATGCGAAACAAACCCCGACGCTGCGTTTTAATGCTTTTCAATGCATGCATCGGTTATAGGACAATGCCAAATACTCTTAGAATATAAGAATATTAATCTTGAATCTTGTTTCTAATAAAACCAAAACAACTTCATCTTTCTAAGTATTTTTATTCAGTGAAGTACACATTTGGACAAACCAAACGTAGGTTAGTGGAAAAAATGCTCAAAAACCACTATCGTGAAGAAGAAGAATACGCAAAACATGGGAAATCGTCGAAGATATATACTCAAAACCTATTTTATTGAAATCAAATCTATCACGAGACCTCGAAAGACGTTAATTTGACATCACAATCGTTATAAATTTCAATAAAATGTGTTTCCCTTGAATTCATTCATAGGTCAGTTTCATTCCACACACGCCAATCGCAATATTTTTAAAATTTTGACATATAAAAAAAATTTTGGTCAAATATCTATATTTTGTCAAGAATGTTATACTGATATATAAGTCTCTCTATTTGACCAAGAAATTACCATACAAAAACCTCGGAATCCTATCGCTATATTGTGTGATTGCCAGTGTTTTGTTTTATTGGTGTTTTTCCAACAGAACTCCACTATGAGATATTTGAACCCCCGACATGTTGAGAGGTGTAACAGAGCGAGAGCCGAGCCGCCACTGGGCTACTTGTCTCCCTACAACAATATCCTGATCAATGATTTTTGCGATAATATCTATAGCCTATATTTTTTTATTAACGTACCCTACCTACTTTTTTGGTTTGTCAATTATTATATCTTTTGTTTTTCAAAATCAGCAGTGTACTTTCGACATTATTCTCTATTTATTTTCAACTTTTTTTCTCAACACTATTCTTTATTTTTGCCGTCGAATAAACAACTTGTGGAATGTGACTGTGTGAGTGTCTAGCAAAGGAGCCTTTCACGTTTTCCATTTGATTAGAATCAGTGGCGGAGTCAGGATTTCTACTCATCAGGGTCATAATAAAATAAACAATATGAACTTGAAAAAAAAAAAAAAAACAGCCCTGCCATAGAAAAAAAAAAAGTATAAAAGAAAAAAGAAAAAGAAGTTAAATCTTTGTTAGGCTAATGACAAAGTCACAAACTAATGCTAATTTAAGTTAATTTATATTAATAAGCCTATAAAATTATATTATTCGTACTTCAAATATACTTTATAAAAGATTTACAGGGGTCAATTGTTTAATTGGACAGGGGTCAATCTAAAATTTTTAACTAAAATTAAGTAATTTTTTTAAATCCACCAGGGTCAATTGACCCCTATGGCCACTCTCTACCTCCGCCACTGATTAGAATGAAGGCTTACCACTAAATTTTTTACGAGTTAACAAATTGTGGAATGTCTAATTGCTTTTTGTTGATGATGGCTGCAACGATTTTGGACTTTTCCGTCATGTGGAAAATATAAACAGATCAAACGACAAAGAAGTTTAATTTTTTTAAAAAGACATGTTTAACCGGTTGAAACTAATTGCATGCTTGAGGTACTTTTAATATTTGCCAGAAAATTTCTTGTCGTAAGTGGCTCATGACTCATGACTCGCATGACTCGCATTTAAGCATAGGTCAGTGAGCTTCTGTCTACGAGTTCCAGTGATGGAGCACACTTTCCAACCAGAATAAATATTTGCCAGAAAAAATGTTGTCAGGAACACACATTATGCGAGTGAAAAGATATTAAGTGATGTTTATTTCTCAGCGAATACTCCTATTAACGTTACTGTAAAGTTTCAATCTAAAGGCATCTTCATTAGAACTCTTTCTCATCAAAAATAGAAAACAATATATATACTTTAGAATCGATTAAAATGGATCATTTGAACCACATGTTACATTACAAACCCTCTCTCTCATATATCTCTCTTTATGAGTGGTTAACATGCTTTGTGATAATTATTTATATAAATCATAAAATAAAATTATCTATAATTCAAATACTAACTAATTAACCCCATTGCTCTCCCTGATCTATATACCTAATAGGCTAATACCCACCAAGGCACCAACCCACTCACTCACTTTTTTATACTCCCTCCGTTTCTTTATATAAGATGTTTTAGAGGATTTTTTTTGTTTCAAAATATAAGATGTTTTCAACTTTCTAGGCAATTTTTAGATTATTTTTATATTTTTATATTATTTATTTTATGCAGTCTTGTTTATGATTGGTTAAACTTTTAAAAAGTAGATTTTTTTTAATATGTGTGTTGTTACCTAAAACATCTTATATTTTGAAGCGGAGGGAGTACATGTTTCATTTACACTGTCTACATATATATACAACACTCAAATCCTTTAGACCAGTATATTTCAAGTCGAGTATATTTCGGGACTATCTATATAAACCGATTTCTAAATCCGGGTCGTTAAAAACTCCCAAGTTTCCACTTGGGTCGCCGGCCAGCTTTTGTGATCATGGAGTTTTGTGAACCAAAGAAACACGCAAACGCAATAGCAAGCGCAACAGCATTGAGCGATCCGCTTAACTGGAATGTAGCGGCGGAGGCTTTGAAAGGGAGCCACCTAGAGGAGGTGAAGAAGATGGTGAGAGATTATAGAAAAGGAACGGTGCAGCTCGGCGGAGAGACGCTAACCATCGGTCAGGTTGCGGCTGTTGCGAGTGGAGGAACGACAGTGGAGCTTTCTGAGGAGGCTCGTGCCGGTGTGAAGGCGAGTAGTGAGTGGGTGATGGAGAGCATGAACCGTGGTACGGACACTTATGGTATCACCACTGGATTTGGTTCATCTTCTCGTAGGAGGACTGACCAAGGTGCTGCTCTTCAAAAAGAGCTTATTAGGTAATTTATAAAGTTATATTCGTTGAACTTGAATAATATTTTTTTTTAAAGTTTATTCTGTCGCAAAGTACATAGATATAATAGTAGTAATAAACTAGGTTTAGAAACCCGTCCACAAACTAGTTTTTAAAAGATCATAGTACTATCTAAGAAGAAAAACATTTATTAATCATTCACCAACCAATAATGATACCTCGTGCTATAAAAGCAATGATATGACTAAAGTAAGACTAATTGCCTCCAAGTTTTACTATGTTTAGAAATAAGATTAATTTTCTGCCGAAAGAAGATAGAAACAGCATCATCAAGGCAAGGGCATTTCATTTTCATTGAAAATCTTTTGCAAACAATTAATTTTTGTTTTCATGAAAGAGAATCGCTTCTGCTTTCTCTGCTTCTCTTGAGTGTTCTTGTACTTTAATCAAAATCAGCCTTTTGTCATTTATAAATCAGCGTTTACGTCTAAGAAAATGGAAAAAGGAGTGTAGTGGGGTTACTGGGGTAGAGCTTGGAGAAAGAGTTGCTGTCTTTATACACTTTTTTATTTTGTCTTTTGGGTTGAACTAGAGAAGAGGTGTCAGTCCGACCAGTAAAAGATTAAAGTTTTAAACAGTATCGATTAAAATGGTTTAAAGCGACAAATGCTACAGTAAAAGTTAGTACTATTAAAAAAGAGTTGCCAAAAAAAGAAGATACTCCATTAAAAAAGAAGAGATGATGATGGTTTGGTACTTTGGTTAAAAGTTAAACCTAACATTAATGATGAAGTATTTGAATAGTCATATTAATAGAAAATAACGATACATAAACCAGGTACTTGAACGCCGGAATATTCGCTACCGGCGTCGAAGATGACGTCACGTCAAACATGCTTCCCCGGCCGGCTACGAGAGCGGCGATGCTCATCCGTGTTAACAGCCTCCTCCAAGGCTACTCTGGTATACGCTTCGAGATCCTCGAAGCCATCACAAATTTCCTCAACTGCAAAATCACACCGCTCCTCCCTCTCCGAGGCACCATCACCGCCTCTGGCGACCTCGTTCCGCTATCCTATATCGCTGGTTTCCTCATCGGGCGCCCCAATTCCCGATCCGTTGGCCCCTCCGGCGAGATCCTCACCGCCTCGGAGGCCTTCAAGCTCGCTGGAGTATCGTCCTTTTTTGAACTCCGGCCCAAGGAAGGGCTTGCGCTCGTGAATGGGACCGCGGTGGGGTCTGCTTTAGCCTCGACCGTACTGTACGATGCCAACATTTTGGCGGTTTTTTCGGAGGTTGCTTCCGCGATGTTTGCAGAGGTTATGCAGGGGAAACCGGAGTTTACCGATCATCTTACGCATAAACTCAAGCACCATCCTGGTCAGATCGAAGCCGCCGCAATCATGGAGCATATCTTAGACGGAAGCTCTTATGTCAAAGAAGCTCAACATCTCCACAAAATTGATCTGCTTCAGAAACCTAAACAAGATCGGTATGTTATTGCGTCTCAAGCAACTAGTTTCTTGTTTCCTACGTAACTGTTTTGGTTTGCTTTGTGACTTAATTGGCTAACAATTCCGTGCTTAAATTAACAGATATGCCCTGCGAACGTCGCCACAGTGGCTTGGACCGCAGATTGAGGTGATAAGAGCGGCGACTAAAATGATCGAACGCGAGATTAACTCGGTAAACGATAACCCTTTGATCGATGTTTCACGGAACAAAGCTATTCACGGCGGGAATTTCCAGGGGACGCCGATTGGTGTCGCCATGGATAACACTCGTCTAGCACTCGCTTCAGTTGGGAAGCTAATGTTCGCTCAGTTCACTGAACTTGTAAATGATTTCTACAACAGCGGCTTGCCCTCTAATCTATCCGGCGGGAGAAACCCTAGTCTTGATTACGGTTTAAAAGGCGCAGAAATCGCCATGGCTTCTTATTGCTCAGAGCTTCAGTTCTTAGCTAATCCTGTGACAAACCATGTCGAAAGCGCTTCCCAACACAATCAAGATGTTAACTCTCTTGGACTGATCTCGAGCCGCAAGACCGCAGAAGCTGTAGTTATCCTCAAGCTCATGTCAACGACTTACTTGGTAGCTTTGTGCCAAGCCTTTGATCTGAGACATCTAGAAGAAATTCTCAAGAAAGCGGTGAAGGAGATTGTGAGCCAGATTGCCAAACGCGTGCTTACTATCGAACCATTCCGCGAACACGAGGACATCCTCCACGTTGTCAACCGCGAATACGTCTTCTCCTATGTGGATGACCCATGTAGCCTCACTAACCCTCTAATGGAGAAGCTGAGACACGTCCTCTTCGACCAAGCTTTAGCTGAACCGGAACGCAAGACCGACACAATTTTCCAAAAAATCATCATAGCGTTCGAGGCGGAGCTGAAAACTCTCCTCCCTAGAGAAGTGGAACGAGTCAGGACAGAGTACGAGAACGGTACATGTGGTGTGGCTAACCGGATAAAGAAGTGTCGATCGTATCCGTTGTACCGGTTTGTGAGAGACGAACTCGAGACGAGACTGCTGACCGGAGAGAATGTCCTGTCACCGGGAGAGGATTTCGACAAAGTTTTCACGGCGATTTGTCACGGAAAACTCATAGATCCTCTGTTTGAATGTCTCAAAGAGTGGAACGGAGCTCCGATTCCTATCTGCTAAACGTTCCGCAGGATATCCACACCGAGAATAATAATCTTTATGCATTTTGTGTGTTCGTTTCTTTTCAATGACACTCTGATCGAAGCCTTTCTTTGCCCTTCCAGTATCTGCTTTATTTTAGTGTGGTTGTGGCGGTTCTGTAGCGTGTCTTGCAGGCCTAGCCGCCTAGGTGTATGTTTTTCAAATTTGTGTTATCTTTAAGACTTCTATCTTTGTAACCTTTTTTTTTTAACCATCTTTTATAATTACCAAAAATTCTATACATGATCCATGCTAATCTTTTCACACCAAAGATCAGAACATGTAAATTTAGTCACTCTCTAATATAGAGATTCCAACTCTTATGCTGATTTTTTTGATATTATTATTTTAAAGTTTTTGACTATTTTACATGTATATCCACGTATATACTGATTTCTAAGTTTATTAATCCGAAATATAATCTTGACAAATTTAGATCCGAATATCCAATTTTTTTTTTATGATATCTGACCATGTCTATATTAATGTTTTGGAAAAAATAATTTTTCCAAAACTGGTTGGATATATGATAGTGCTACAAAAGTGGGCTTTTTACGATTAATGGTAATAAATGCGAGAACCAAAATCCAAAAGTCCAGTGGTCCGTAAAGAGTCCGGTCCACGAACCGCACCGCTAGACGCCAGTTTATCTTTATCTGACACCACGCGCACATTAGTAAAAGTTTAGTTATCCCACATTAATATGCGCCAACGGCAACGTTAAAATAATTTAGGAAATTCCAAGATTTAACTTTCTCTCTCATGCTTCTCCTTCTCCGTCTCTCCGTCGTTGCGCAACCGCATAGTTCATATCGTTTATTTTCCTCTCTTTCTTCTTCTCCCTCATGGAGATTCCGCTGCTTTCACCCTTGTTGATCGTGTCAGTACTTGCAATTTCATTGTGTTGATTTGGTCTCGATTTGAGGAAGCATTTTTTGAATCAGTATTGGAATTTCCGAATCTAGGGTTTTAGAGTACTGGGTCTCTTCACTAGATTGCTGGTATTTGTGTATTGAATGGTGGGATACATTTGATTTTGGTTTTTTGAATTGTTAGTCTTACGGAGTTGGGATTGAGATGGGTAATGTTGAAATTCCGAATTGGCTTAAAGCTTTGCCATTGGCACCTGTGTTTAGACCTACAGACACTGAGTTTGCAGATCCTATTGCGTATATATCGAAAATCGAGAAGGAGGCTAGTGCTTTTGGGATTTGCAAGATCATTCCTCCTTTACCCAAGCCATCGAAAAAGTATGTTTTCTATAACTTGAACAAGTCTCTTTTTAAGTGTCCGGAATTGGTTTCGGATGTAGACACTTCGAAAGTGTGTCAAGAGGATAGAGCTGTATTCACCACTAGGCAGCAAGAGTTAGGCCAGACTCTGAAAAAAACGAAAGGAGAGAAGAGTAAGAGTAATTCTCAAAGGAGTGGTGTTAAGCAGGTTTGGCAAAGTGGAGGCGTGTATACGTTGGAGCAGTTTGAAACTAAGTCGAAAACTTTCTACAAAAGCCAGTTAGGAACGATTAAAGAAGTGTCACCTGTTGTCGTTGAGGCATTGTTCTGGAAAGCTGCTTCAGAGAAGCCTATATATATAGAGTATGCGAATGATGTGCCTGGCTCTGCTTTTGGTGAGCCAGAGGGTCATTTCAGGCATTTCCGGCAGAGGAAGAGGAGGGGTAGGGGATTTTATCAGAGGAAGACAGAAATTAACGATCTATCAGGTAAGAGTGGTGAAAAATCATCGCTTGAAGTAGAAAAGGCACCCCTTGCTTCTACAAGTTTATTGCCTAAGGATTCCTCCAAGCAGAAGAACATAGATATTGTTGATGAAATGGAAGGTACTGCAGGCTGGAAACTCTCCAACAGTTCATGGAACCTTCAGATGATTGCACGTTCACCTGGTTCTGTCACGCGTTTCATGCCAGATGACATACCTGGTGTTACATCTCCCATGGTTTATATCGGTATGTTGTTCAGTTGGTTTGCCTGGCACGTTGAGGATCATGAGCTTCACAGTATGAATTATCTTCACACTGGCTCACCAAAGACTTGGTACGCTGTCCCTTGTGATTATGCGCTTGACTTTGAAGAAGTTATCCGCAAATATTCTGATGGCAGAAACATTGATCAACTGGGTATGTTCTTTTTGAGAATTACTGCTAAAGGTTGATATACTGATTCTGTAATTATAGAAATGTGTTGTTGGTGTAATGCATGTGAGAAATGAGATTTCCTAGGACGATTATTGTTTACCAGACAGATTACCGAATCAACTTTTTCTTCAATAGCACCATTTTCCTACTTTGCAATTGAAAATGTAGCTAACATTGACTATGGTATAATGAGAGTTTATACTTTTGGTTAAATGTCTTAGGTCCTATTGCTTTAATGTTATGATAAATAGAAACATTGCAACACTTCTTAGGAAATACTTTGTCCTTCCGTTTCTTATTAACTCTTTTCTACTCGTTGTCACTCTCAGCTGCTCTCACCCAACTAGGCGAAAAGACAACTCTTGTATCACCTGAGTTGATAGTTGCATCTGGCATTCCCTGCTGTCGGTAGGCCTTTTACTATATTTGGATTTTTTCACTTCTGTTATGTGGAAATGTAAGGCAGTATGTGTTTTCTTTTAACTACTTGCATGCTCTGCTATATCTATGTTATTTATGTTTGTTTGCCTACGTAGGTTGGTACAAAATCCTGGTGAATTTGTTGTGACATTTCCGAGATCTTATCATGTGGGATTCAGCCACGGTAAAATGCCTCTTTTTAACATTATTCTTTCAAGTCTTAGTGATTCTATTCGTTCCATTTTGCACTCTTCAAAGTGGTTGAGAAAATGTGAAAATTGAATAAAGCTGTGGGGGAAAAGGGGTGTTTATCGACATGGCATGAGGTGAGGATTGATCTTCTAATCAGGAGAATGAAGAATCATATTTCTATTAAGTAGTTATATCAGTCGCGTAGTAAAAAATGGATAGTGTGGCTTAGGTTAGGAATACGAATTAAACTTTTCAGAATCCTTAACTAAGCAGATTTAATATTTTATAGGTTTTAATTGTGGGGAAGCTGCTAATTTTGGAACTCCACAATGGCTTAACGTGGCTAAGGAAGCTGCTGTGCGTCGGGCAGCCATGAATTATCTCCCCATGCTGTCGCATCAGCAGCTGCTGTATCTCTTGACCATGTCCTTTGTTTCAAGGCAAGTTTCCGTGGTCTCTTTGTCATATAACCTTTAAGATTTGATGGACCATGTCAATTCTCATACTCTTGTAAATATTAAATTTTCCAGAGTACCACGATCATTGCTACCAGGTGGTCGTAGCTCCCGACTGAGAGATCGACAGAGAGAAGAAAGAGAGTTCCTTGTGAAAAAAGCCTTTGTAGAAGATATATTGAACGAAAACAGAAATTTATCTGTTCTTCTTCGAGAACCGGGCATTCGTTTGGTGATGTGGGACCCTGATTTACTTCCGCGTCATAGTTCACTGGCTCATGCAGCTGCTGGGGGTGCTGCTGCTTTTGCTGATTCACCTCCAGAAGTGGCAAAAAATGAACTCGAGGAGGATCATTCTGAAATGCAGAATAAAGAGAAGACTACTCTTCTAGAGGAATTGAGTTTGTACATGGAAAAGCTAAACGATGCATACTACGACGATGATGATGGTCTTCTTAATGATTTCCAAGTTGACACTGGAACCTTGGCATGTGTGGCGTGTGGTGTTCTTGGCTTCCCCTTTATGTCTGTGGTACAGCCTTCTGAAAATGCATTAAACGATATCTCAGAGAAACAAGGAGAGATAGGTAACTAAACCATCATTTTTTATACCAGCTATGAACTGTAGTGCATAACTCAGCCTTTTGAAGCCTGTTAATTGTGCTTCTATCAATTTTACAGATACTCAGGAAATTATGACACTTCCATTAGCAAATTCTGACTTTGAATGGAACACGTCCTCCAGATATATAAGACCTCGCATCTTTTGCCTTGAACACACTATTGAACTTCAGAGACTGCTGCAATCAAGAGGTGGACTGAAGTTCCTTGTAATCTGCCATAAAGGTAAGTACAGATCATTTGCTATTAAAATTTACACCAAAGTGATGTACAGGGGAATATTATGAGTTTTATTGCCACCTGAAAAAAATTTATGTAAAAATCTGTTGATTGCTGATCATTCTGGTGTAACCTTTATGGAATGTTGCAGACTTCCAAAAATTTAAGGCACATGCGGCTACAGTGGCGGAGGAGGTCAAAGTCCCTTTCAGCTATGATGATGTCCTGTTAGAGAGTGCATCTCAAGAAGAGTTGGGTCTAATTGATCTTGCAATTGAAGATGAAGAAAACAACGAACACAGCATAGACTGGACCTCAAAACTTGGCATCAATTTACGGTACTGTGTTAAAGTGAGGAAAAATTCCCCTACTAAGAAAATTCAGCATGCATTGTCACTAGGTGGCTTGTTCTCCGACACAAGCCGCATGCTAGATATTTCAACTATCAAATGGGTGCAGAGAAAATCACGCTCAAGAGCTATACCCAGTTCTACCTCAGGGTTCACACCTCGTGAAGATTTTGAAGTAAAAGTAGATGGAATATTAGCGGAGAATTTGGATTCTCAAGTCAGAAGTAAGGAAGAAAAGATCATCCAGTACTCGAGAAGGAAAAAGTTGAATCCCAAGCCGTCTGGAGAACAAGGTCTGGAACTAGCTACCGTAGCTAAATCAAAAGAATTTGATCATACATGCAATAAACTTACCAATAGGTCGTATCTGGATGGTGCAATTCATTCTGAGATGAACAATATGACTGGAGACTCTGAAAGGGCCATTGGCAGGAATGGGGTATATTTTTCCGAAAATCCTTGTAGCTCATCTCTCACTGGGGCACATGGACAAGAACATACCGAGATCACTGTCAAGTTTCTTTCAGCTTTAGATGGGAATATCACAAATAGTTCTAGTATGGTGAATGGAGACTCTGCTGACCTAACTTCCGTATCTCGAGAGAACCAAGGACAGACCATGCTTGTTTCTACAGGTGATAATCATGGACCACGAAAATTGTCTCATGAGTATGTCTGCAGTGATGTGTCTGTACGTGATGTTCAGGGAGCAGTTGGGATGAGTGACCAAGAGTTTGAAGAACCTAGGTCTACTGTCACTAATCTCGAGGATGAACAGCAATCACATATGGTGCAACCAACCAAAAGAGAAGCTGAATCTGGTGATCACGCACAGGTGGAGGAAGCAGGAGCTGTGTGTATTAGAGAAAACTTGTGTTCTGAAAATGTTCTGCACACTAAACATTCTTCAGCTGAAGTGAGTATGGAAGTTCCTGAAACAAACACAACGAGTGAGAACATAATTGTTGACATGACACATGAAGGTGAACCTCTGGCAAGTAGCGATATATTAAGTTCGAGCAACGGTGATCAAGCTTCTTCAAATGGATTGCAAGTTCCAGATGATGAGCTTAGCATGGAGAGCGAAGTTTCAAGCTCAGATAACACAGAGGTTAGCGAGGCTCCCAATTCTATGGGAGAAGCAAAGGAAAAGCGGAAAATAGAATCAGAGTCTGAGACAAATGATAATCTAGAGAGTAATATTGGTTTCATAAGGAGTCCTTGTGAAGGGTTGAGGTCAAGGGGCAAGAGGAAAGCAACATGTGAAACTTCATTCAAGCTCACTGAAACGAGTGATGAAGTGAAAAAACCCATTGCGAAAAGGCTCAAGAAAACTCCAACGGCTCGCTCAGGGAGTCGTCACCAAGAAGTCTCCACGGCAACTCACCCTAACCGTTGTTACCTAGAGGGATGCAAGATGACTTTTGAGAGTAAAGCAAAATTACAAGCTCACAAGAGAAACCGCTGCACATACGAAGGGTGTGGAAAGAAATTCAGGGCTCACAAATATTTGGTGCTTCATCAACGTGTCCATAATGATGAAAGACCTTTTGAGTGCTCTTGGAAAGGATGTTCCATGACTTTCAAATGGCAATGGGCGAGGACAGAGCATTTGCGTCTGCACACGGGAGAACGACCATACATATGCAAGGTCAAGGGATGCGAATTGTCGTTTAGGTTTGTGTCAGATTATAGTCGCCACAGACGGAAAACCGGGCATTATGTCCCATAGAAAAACCTACACTGAATGCAGCAAAATGTTGGCCGGAAAAAGCAGTAGGGCCTCTGTGGATTTGTGAGTTGATGTAAAATCTAGTTACTTGTTGGGTTTTAGTTCCTTGTCTAGTGTATCAGACCCTTTTTGTCTCTTTTCGTAGATGCGACTTCTTTCCACTTTTGATAAGGCCTCACACTCTTGTTTGATTTGTTGTTGAACTCGTAACCATTTTTTTTTTTTTTTTTGGGGCAAAAAACTCGTAACCATTAGCTTTCGAAATGTTAATATGTATGATTCATTTCACCCATTTAATCCCAGACATCTTCTTTAGGTTCATTGGTGTAGCAGAAGAAAGAGCAGCAGTTCCAATTTCAAGGTTTTTAGTTTTCACTTTTTTAATGTTTTGACTGTGGTACCAAGAAACTACAGTACATCTAAGTGTAATTAAACCAAACCGAACCGTATAACAAAGAATTATCGTGAAACTGCTTGTCTGTAAGATTCTAAAGAAAGTATCGAGGCGTGGACACAAATTTTGTTCTCTCCCAGTTAACAAGATTGAAGATTCTGTTTTTTACGGAAATGTATTTAATTGGAAACATAACTTACTTTCAGAGTTTTTGTTTGGGTACGTGAGAAGTATGATATCAGTGTCATTTGGAATTGACGAACACGTGTATAAACTTGGAATCTATGTCAGATGATATTACGTACACGTGAGTTCATCATCATTATCCCAATTCTTATTGTATTATTGTAGACGCCATTCTATTATCTAACGAAATCGATTACGTATCTTCAAATCACAATATAATTAGTAGTATTAAAATAATATTTATTCTCCCTTTAAAAAAAAAAACCGAAGGTAATTAATAATTAATGACTGCGTTGTCGAGTAAACCACCTCGTACCTCAGCGTGACAGCGACTCCTAATTCGAACCGCACCCAAATACTAATATGTGCTACTATATATAGGCAGTGAATGGTGACACACTCTTCGCGGATTTCAGTGCGGTTTTTAGAAAACCACTTTCAGTTCACCAATCATGTCCTTTTAAAAAAATTTGTGGTTTTGATGAAAGAGAAAATACAAAACCGCAAAGCACTTATAACTGTCTATGGGATCAAATAACGCACTCCAAATTCTCACCACGGCTAATAACCAGCGTTCCAGCCAATTACGCACTGGACAATTGTTTTTTTTTTTTTAATTTTTTTTTTGTTATATATATATATCATGTTATCCATCACAATACATTATAATTATAAATCATTTTTGTTGTTAGTACTATATATATATTTTTTAAATTAATGGGCTTACAAACAAGTATAATTCTAATTAATATTGATAACCTTTACAATTTTAAAATAAATAATGATTTATTTGATCCACAAGTTTATCAATATTTAAAATTACATTTTTTTTTGTTAAACACCAACCTTCATTTTAATGTATGCACTATTTCAAAA
>OVBW01000169.1:0-34721 GCA_900406355.1 Erysimum pusillum | reverse complement strand
CAGTGTATGAAGTAGACGGATTTGAATACGATCATCAAGACGAAAGTACGAAAAAAGTATATTATCGCAATCAACTCGCTCTATTTACCCATCAAGAATATGATATCCACTTGCTTGTGATTCCTCGTACAACAAATTCAGATGAAATTCTGGATGAACATATTTCCACTTTAAAAGGGCCGATGGCACCAACAGGACGCTTTCTTTTCAAAAAGGTAAAAGAATACTTACGAAATGCGGCCATTGCGAAAGAGAACATGGAATATCGCTTTTTCGTTTTAGTACAACTGAATATGGAACAGAAAGAAAGACAAATTCGTAACCCTGTCGTAGAAACATGGAAGTTTATGAAGAAGGTTAGAGAAGGATTTGCAGAGACAGCTCAAAACATATCGGGTATGAATGTGACGGATATTTTAGAAGAGGAAATTGAAAATTATTTAGAAGTAGAAGACGTGTTATTTAGCCAGGTTAGAGGGGCCTTTCCTAATACAAGACGTGCGAAACCGTCAACAACGCGCTTTTTATTCCATCATAACTTCAAACGTGGCATGAAAGAGCTGAATCGGGATCAAAACTGGAAAGTAGGTTTTACAGTTACATTACAAAATGAAGAAGGAAAGGCGGTAAAGGTACGCCGTCCAGACTTACAAGAAATGGTGCAATTAACAGATACGGTGATTGATGAAAGCCCAGGGCGTTCTCTTATACTCGAAAGACAAAATGAAGAAGGGGAAATTGAAACCTCTCATGTTGCTTTTCTTGCGGTGAAAGATATGCCCGAAATATCGGCTTTTCCTGGTGGAGAGTGGATTTATCGCATTCAATCTCATTCATTAAAGTTTCCTGTTGAAATGAGTATTCGAGCGTATCATTTAGAAAACCAGATGGTTACCCAAAAACTTTCGAACAGTGAACTGGAATTAAACGATCAACGTCAACAAGCGATGGTAGGTGGTCGCACAACAGATTTAACAATTGATCGTAAAGCAAGAGGCGTCAAAATTGTAAAAGATCGATTTGAAACAACGGGAGCACCTGGATATGAACTAAGTGTACTGTTTTGTGTATATGCAGAAGATGAGAAAACATTAAAATCACGCGTCAATACGCTGATTACAGAATATCGCAAAATGAAAATTGAATTGGTCAATCCATATGGAGAACAATTAGCATACTTCTACGAGTTCTTACCAGGCTCTAAACGTTATAATACGGACTTTAAGTTATTTGTGGAACCAGGCGTACTTGCAATGGGAATGTTCGGGGCCACAACACAAATTGGCGACAATCAAGGGTTTTACATTGGAAAGACAAAGAAATTAAATCGTCCTGTTTTTGTTCGTCCCGAACTAGCCGCGAAAGCATTAGATAACATTGTGACAGCATTTGAGAGTTTATCGGTTATGTTTGCGGGGCAAACAGGGAAAGGAAAATCCTTCTTAATGAACTTACTCGCTTTCTGGATTGTTATGAGTGGCGGAAGAGCATTTATCATTGATCCTAAGGGCGACAGAACAAGGTGGCCCGAATTATTACCAGGGTTCAATGAGGATACCTTGCAAGTATGGACGCTTGGGAAGAATAAAGAAGATGCGGGCTGTTTAGACCCATTTCGAATCAGTGCAACGATAGAAGATGCGAAGAGTTTAGCACTTGAAATTTTGACGTTCCTATCGGATGTAGGTTTAGAGGATATCAGATATGACTATTTATATAAAGCGATTGAACGAGTGGCGGAAAAAGAAGATGCATGTTTAACTTTGGTTCGTAAAGAACTAGTGGAGATGAAGAAAGAACCTAACTTATTGCCAACTGAATTAGAACGGTTAAACGCTCTTACAAATCGTTTAGCAACCTTAGAAGGTATTCAGCTCGGAGATTTATTGTTTGGTAGACCAGGTCAAGATTACCGCGTATTAAGCCTAGAACGGCCATTACAAGTATTGCAAATTCAACATTTACGCATTCCGAAATCAGAGGAAAAGAATGAGAGTGTTACAGACAAATTATCTCGTAGTATCTTAATTGCATTAGCGGCATTTGGTAAATCCTTAATGCATTCCGACCGTAGTATTTTCAAAGTATACCTACAAGATGAGGCATCAAGTATTTTGAAAAATAAAGAGGGTGCGGCGTCTTCTGACAAAATCATTCGAGAAGGACGTTATCACAATATCGGATTGTATTTAGGAACACAAAACGCATCCGATTATCAATCTGAAAACAAAGAGGTTGCCAATGTGGGTATGAAGTTCTGTTTTGCGCTGAAATACGATAAGGAAGCGGAAGAAATGTTGCGTTACTATAACTTACCGGTCACAGAAGAAAATATCTTAATGTTACGCCAGTTACGACGCGGCGAAGCCTTGTTCCAGGATATTTTTGGCCGAACCGCGGTTGTAGAAATTGATCCTGTTTTCCAAGAATTAAAGACTGCATTTGATTCCTCTACGAAAACAGACGAAGAACGCGCACAACAATTGGCGTAATTCGTATTACAATACAGATAAGAGTATTCTAAATTATCTGTATATGGAGGATGGAACGATGAAAAAATTACGTATGTTATCTGGATTATGTGTAGCAGGAATGTTGATGGTAACGGGTGTTGCGGGTTGCTCAAATGAAACCAAAAGTAATGCAAATCAACAAGAGAGCCAGAAAGAACGTGATATGAAAGAATCAGATAAAGCCGCAGTTGCTTATTTAAAGGCTTATATTGAAATGGACCGAAAAAAATTAAATGAACTACAGTACAAAAAATATGATTTTGGAGAGGATCGAGTAAAAAATCCAGACATTAGTAAAGAAATGAAAGAGCGCTACGATTTGTATAGATATGATTTACAAGAGGGTGAGGATGAATTTTATTACAGAATAAAATTTTATGATCCTGTAGAAAAGGCTCAAATGGGGTTATACCTCCGAATGGTTAAAGATAAAAAGGATAATAAGTGGAAAAATTATGAATGGGCATGGGATTCAACAAATAGTCTTAATTCAATTGTGGGAGATGTTAAACCTGTACATGTCCATAAATGGGGGCAAAAGGAATGAAAAAACTTTTCTCTATTTGTATGATTCTTGCATTCTTCTTACTACCGTTAGGGTCCCATGTGGCCCTAGCGGAAGATACAAAAACAGAAGAAAAACAGGAACAAAAAGGAGCGCGAATCTCTGAAAATCTATTTAGTGGGTACACAGATGGGATTTACAAAGATAAGTATTACGAAATCGACACATATCAACCAAAGGAAGAAGATAAGAACGTATTTCAAAAAGTTGGTGGATACTTATTTGGTGATGATAGTGTAGGGAAAGACTTACAACGGATGCTGTATACAACCTGTCAATGGTTTGCGAACATGGCGTTTCAGTTAAATGTAATTCTTGGCCAGTTAACAATTTTTTTAGTCGATCAAGCATTGAACCTGGATATTGTAGATACCGTAGCGGATAAATTAGGTGCGGCTATGCAAAATATCGCTGGTATTGGAAAAGGCGGTTTTTCATCTTCTGGACTATTCCCAGCAATTATCGGCATTGCTTGTGTGTTATCGGCTTGTTATGCGGGCTATATTTTCTTTATTAAGCGTCAGCCCTCAAAAGGTTTAAGTGAGTTAGTGAAAACGGTTTTGGTTATCGCTTTTATTGTTACGTACATTGGAAATGCAGGTACGATTTTAAAGAGTGCAAATACGATTAGTTCTGAAATTAGTGTAACGGTATTAGCAAAAGCAACAGGAACGGTTGCAGGTGATCCAGGACGTTCCAAAGTGGATGCAATCTTTTCAGTGAAAAAGCAGATTTGGGATTTGTTAGTTGAACGACCATATTTGTTTCTACAGTATGGGGAAGATTCAAAAGAAAAATTGGGAGCTAAACGAGTAGATGAATTATTGGCAAAAGCGCCAGGTGAAGATCGTATAAAAATAGTACAAAAAGAGGTAAAGGATCAAGGAAACCAAATGATGGTTATTTCCTCTGTAGGAGAGCGCCTTGTATTTACAGTCATGTATTATGTCGTGAATACATTCGCAGGTGTTCCAGTAATTGCGTTTTGTTTATTGATTGTAGCATTCCAATTATGGTTCCTTGTCATGAGTATTATCTCACCAATTGTTATGGCGGTGGCTCTATTGCCAGGACACCGCAGAGTCATTGAAAGCTGGGCTTCACAATGGATTCGCCCATTGGCATTAAAAATCTTTATGTCAGTTATGCTTGTTATCATCTTTACAGTGGCAGAATTACTGTATGTATTACCAGAAGCGGGCGTTGCAGGATATGTGTCTACAATGATTTTCCAAATTCTTGTTTTCGTTTTATGTTACATCTTTAGAGGAAATATTGTTGCGGCCTTTAGTCGAGCACGTGGCGTGTATGAAACGGTCACAAATATATCTCTTATGACTGAAAACTTTGTAGATAAGGGAAAAGAGTATGCTGGAAATACAATGTCTTATATTGGAGACAAAATGGGAATGCATTTTAACAACGCGGCTGAATTGGCGGCGGCAGGCGGCCAGTTAGAAAATGCAGGGACAGACGGCGAAAAGAAAAAAGCCAACCCGTTAGTGCAAGCGAATATACCGAATGATTTACCAAATAATCAAACGGAACAAGAAAAAGAAGAGAATAAAAAGAAAGGAAAGCTTATTTCCTTACAGGATCGTGATAAAGAAGGGAATTTACCACAGCAGGAAGAGGAAGGAAAAGAACAAACGATACCAGGTGAAGAAGAGGCACCAATGCAACAAGACCTTATCAGTTTAGATAAAGAAGCATTAGAACAGGAAGTAGAAGGACAACAAGAAGGAACAGAGGTAGAAGAATCAGAAATGGACGTTCAACCAGAACTTGTATCTTTAGAGAATGAGGAAATTCCAACAGTGGAAGAAATACCAGCTGATATAGAGGGATATGAAGAAATTCAACCAGAATTACCAGAACAAGAGGTACCATTAGAAGAGGTTCCAACTGATATGGAGGCATACGAAGAAATCCAACCAGAATCACTAGAACAAGAAATACCACTAGAAGAAGTTTCAAGCGATATGGAGGCATATGAAGAGATTCAAATAGAAGTACCAACACAAGAACTTCCATTAGAGGAAGTTTCAACAGATCATGAAGCATATGAAGAAATCCCATCCGATATCCCACAACAAGACATTCCAACAGAAGAAATTCCGATCGATATTTCAAGAGAAGAAATACAGCCAGAACAGGAAACTTCAACACATATTCCACAACAAGAAATCCCAACACCAATTGAAACAGAGGCAAATGATCCTTTAATACCAGATACAATTCGTGCAGATGTAAATGAGGAGGGTGTCATTGTCCCTCATACACCAGAAACAACAAGTGCAGATATTCCAGATGCTATTCCTGCAGAAGTAAATGAGTCTGGGGAGATTGTTGCAAAAAAACCTAATATAGATGTCGAGTCAACTGTACAAGAAATAAATTCTTCTGACTCATTTATCCCAACGGAATCCATTTCCCCTACTGATTTAACACGAGTAAATGAGAAAGAAGTAAGCAAAAATGAACCGATTCAAGGAGAAGCGGAAACAATCGATACACCAGATATACAATATGGAGCTGTAGCCGCGGGAAGTGAAAATTGGATGCCTTCTACTGATCCGCAAAACTTAGATAACTTAGATGATTTGGAGCCACAAAAAAAAGATGAGTAGAGTCCTAGACTTTTAGGACTTTACTATTTTTTTACGAAAAAAGGAGCGATATAGCTATGAAACACTGGGGATTAACGTGTATGAAAATGGTGAGTATCAGTATTTTTCTCTGTATTGGGTGTTTAGGATGGATGAACATAATCATTCTTTTCATACAGAGAGAATGGCCGACAGATTTATTAGGATGGATTGGTTTAGGGTTACTTATCTGGTATACGCTCATTCTTTTAACTCTCCAAATTATCCATAATGAGTTACGTTGCTCTATTGATGACAGGGCCAAACTAGCCTTTTTTATCTGGTTTGTAGGAATCGGTCATTTTGGATTATTAGACTTTATACAAAACCAGCAATCTACTCTTTTAACGTTACTATTTCATGTTTTAGCGATTATACCTATTCTTTTGGCCCTTACATATGGGCTGATTGTTCGAAAGTATTCCAATCAATCTTGATACATGTTGTAAGGGGGGAGGGATGATATGAGACCAGAAATAAAAGAAGTTGTAGATAAAACGGTACAAGAAGAGATTGCACAAGAACAAAAAAAGAAGAAGAAAAAGAAATCCTGGTTACTGACATTTCTTTTTGGGAGTTCTACTTTCACGATAGGATTGTTCGTTTGTATTGGATTTCTTTTATTTATCGTTTTGGGGCAAGGCATTGGCAAAAAAGAAGAGGAAGCACCAGCAACCATCCCAAGTAATGGCATGACGGTCTGTCGTCCAGGTGGAAAAACAGTGGCACCAGAAGAACTACAACCCCACCTGGGCGGCGTTTTTACAGGGAAAGCACAGGCCTTTTTAAATGCAGGAACACAAAACCAAATCGATCCTGTTTTATTAGCGGCCATTGCGAGATTAGAAACGGGTAATGGTACTTCTAATGCAGTAAAGAACTATAACAACCCAGGCGGCCTTATGGACCCTAGCAGTTCACAAATGAAAGGGTTCATGAAGTTTGCCACTTTAGATGAAGGAATCAACGCTATGGCTCGAAATTTATATAAAAACTATATCGGTATGGGGATTACAACTATAGAAGCAATTGGAGCGAAATATGCACCGCCAGGAGCCGCAAACGATCCGCATGGTACAAATGGTTTATGGCCAGTATTAGTAACAAAATTTGTGGCGCAAATGGGCGGCCTTACTTTCAATTGTGAAGCTGGAAAACCAGGCGGCGTTGTAGATACGGGATCAGCAAGCTCACAAGGGTTTATTCGTCCTATTGCTCAAACAACGATTACAAGTCCATTTGGACCGCGCTGGGGCACGATTCATAAAGGTATTGATTATTCTTGCCAGGACGGTGTCACTCAAATTGCCGCGTCGAAAAGTGGCGTTGTAGAGTGGGCGAAATTTGGCGCTTCTGGTTCTGGTTTTGGCGGATATGGAAACGTAGTTGTCATTAATCATGGGAATGGATATTGGAGTTTATACGGTCATATGTCGTCTATTACTGTACAGGAAGGGCAAAACATTGGAGTCGGTCAACAGGTAGGCGTTTGCGGAAGAACAGGGCAGGTAACAGGGCCACATCTTCACTTTGAGATCAAAACATCTTTGATGTTTGGTCAAGTCGACCCAGCACCGTATTTGCCGAAATAAGCGGAAAGAAAGGGAGGATTAGGGATGAAACAGGGAATCGTTGGTTTAGTCATACTTGTACTGGTAGGTATTAGTTTATGGTTATGGAATCAAAATCGTACTTTACAGCATAAAGTCGAGCAAACAGAAAAGAAATGGACGAAACAAGTAAAAGAGCTAAAAACAGAGAATCGAGTATTAGAAAAGCGCGTGGCAGTTTTAACAGAAAATACACAAGATAAGGGGCAAGAAGTGGCGAAACAGTTCGTAGAGCTGTTGATAGAGAATGATAATAAGCAAAAAGAAAAGCCAGGAATTGAGAAAATCAAAGAAATGATAACAGGAGAAGCACGAAACAAATTATTAAACACGCCAGAGGAAGAACATAAACATATAGAAGATGATGGCTCTATGCATATCCAAACGAAAGCAAAGATAACAGATATGTACTACATCAAAACCGCTGATAATAAAGCGGATGTAACGGTTAAATATGATTATCTTGTAACGATAGATGGAACAGAACAACAAGAAAAACACACCATGAAATTAAATTTATTATTAGAAGGTGACAAGTGGTTTGTAGAAAATTACGAGTTTCAAATCAATACAGGAATTGAAGGACCATAGAGAAGGGATGAGGGGAGTTGATGAATCAAAATGTATTGCATCATATTGGGTATGAAGTATTACAAGAAACGTTTGCGTTAATTCGAAATGTATTTTCCTATTCAAACGAAGATGAATACAGTGTGACGTATGTACGAGAAATTGCGGATGCCTTGCATAATATCCCGCATTCTATCCAGAAACAACATGATAAATTCCTAGAATTTGAGTTCAAACTGTTAGAAGAGACATTAATGCAAATGGACTTTGAAAAAGTTGCCGCACAAAATATTCCCTATTTTAGAATGTATGCGGCGCGTATACAGCAATTATTACAGAAGCGGTATAAAGAGGTTTAATCGAGTGGAAATGGGGCGATAAAGAATGATCGTATTGGGAATTGGGCTGTCAGTTTTGCTGATAGCCTTTTTATTTATCCAGGTATATCCGTTCCATAAACAGAAGTTAGAACAAAGAAAATATGATGAATATGGAATTTGGATCATTATTTGCACAGGGGTATGTCTTTATGTTTCGCATCATTTTTTACAAGAAAACATGTGGCAATGGGGATTAAAAATTGTTGGTGCAACATTTTTCACAGGATTTTCAATCGGATGTGTTGGAAAACAATGCATATATGATTTTCAACATAAAAAGTTTCCCTTTCAGAAAAAATGACGCTTCAAATTCGCCTGTAATTAATTTTAAATTAGTTATTAATACATTTGGTATTGAATAAGATTACGTCTTTTATTCGGTCTTTTAAGTGGTTCAAATGAGTTTTTAGAGAAAAAGGGGTGTGAGGATGATTTTTTTTAAGGTCATTGCATATATTTTGCTAAGTATAGGAGTTTGTACGCTTCTTTTGGCAGGAATTGCCGCGATTGTAAAGAAACAAATGATAATCGCAAATATAAACCTATTATTGGCCATGTATTATTTTTGTTCGGGAAGTCTTCTGTATTTGTGCACGTTATGGGAAACACAAGATATTTTTCTACAAGCCTTTTTGATTTTAATTGTGGGAATTGCGATCATCCGATTAAGAAAAAGCTGGTATGTACCGCAAATGCGTACCTATCTTCAAAAACAACAGGAGCAAGCGACAAATAAGAATGATCTGTGAGGAAATCCATGAAAAAAGGAGTGGATAAATCTTGATACATCAATATGAATTGAACTTTTCAGTGATGTATAGTGGCAAGGTAACAGGCTCACAATCTACAATTATTCCAGCAAGTTCTTTAGAGGAAGCAAATGAAAAATTACAATCGGAAGTAAAGCGGCGATTAGGAAAATGTAGTATAAAAGTTAATGCGGCAAGTTTATGTGTTTCAGAGGATAGCCGATATACCATTGAATAAGATAATGAAAAAGTTCCCTAGAAAGGGAACTTTTTTTATTAAACTCCGCATCATGGAGGATATAATGATTGATCTCTTTTATTTTAGCGACAAATGTTTATTTTGCTAAGTTCCCAGTGAAAACCCAACCATTTACTTCTTCATCTAATGAATTTGTATACATTATAAATGACCAATTTCGTTTCTTTTCAATAATAATTACGGGTTTATTATAAGGAATGGTATCAATTACACCAGAAATACGTTGTTGTGATCGGAAAACAGGCGTTTCTCTGTTGGTAACTCGAACTTTGTTTACAGCAGACCGAGCGATACCAAAATCCCTTTCTAAAGTTGTTTTTACTTGCTTTGCATTTTCTTCGGGCTTATTAGATATGAATTCAGATACATGAAGAACTTTTTCCTTAAATACATCTTCCATAGCGGGTGCTATAAAGTGATTAAACATAAAATATAAAATCACCACCAATATATATATCGCTGGTGCTGTTTGTTTTAGATTATCATGGGATTCTATTAATTGATTAGCCCGACTGTTTATAGTATCAATAATATTTTTAGGATTTGTTTGTTCTTGTAAGGAAACCAATTCCTGTTCAACCTCATCTTGAACTTCTTCTAATTCAAAAAATGGCTGAACCTCATCAAAATCAATGGCAGAAAGGATGTTTAAAGTTGATGCAGGAATTGTTACCGAGCGAAGTGTATCTATTAAAGTTTCTGAATATGAGAAAGACTTTAGTGCGTCTTGGTACCATTGCATTTGATTTTTGGAAGGCAAAATCTGTTCCCAATTCATCTTAAAAATTGGCTCATTTAAAGTATGAGACTTTGGAATAGACAAGAGAGCGGCCATTGACTTCTTGTTTTCATTTAATAAATTTTGGTACCATTGCATTTGATTTTTGGAAGGCAAAATTTGTTCCCAATTCATCTTAAAAATTGTCTCATTTAAAGTATAAGACTTTGGAATAGACAAGAGAGCGGCCATTGACTTCTTGTTTTCATTTAACATATTTTGGTGCCATTGCATTTGATTTTTAGACAATAAAATGTTTTCTAGATTTAGTGCATCATTCATTGTATTTTTCATATTTTATTTCCCCTTCATTTAAAATATATGTATATTCATGATGCCGATCTCCCATATTGTTTTAGGCTTTAAACGATTTGCAATTTCACATATGTTTTTTAATTAGTTGAATTTGAAAAATATCACTGTCTTTTATATTAAGCACCCTCATTTCCTCTTTAAAAGAGCGCCAGGATTCAACCCTAATGGATTTTTTACTTTTATCCCTTAAAGTATATTATCTTATAAAATATGATGCTTGTTTATTATTATTTTTCATCGCAATCCCACCTATGTATTAATAATAGAACATTTTACCAAATGAGTGTATATTTTAATAATGTAAATATAAGAAATTTGATTAGGAAAGAAGTTGATATTTTATGCCAAATTGTGACTGGGGTAAACCCTGTGATTGTTTAGACTGTAGAACAAAACGATTTCCTGTAGTATGTACTCATTGCGGTTTTGAAAATATACTTAGAGTGGTGGGGAGTTCCGAATATAAGATGGGTAGAAAAGGACTAGGAGATTATGAATTTACCCATCCAGGAGGAACAAAAGATTTAAGTTGCTATCACTGTTCAACAGTCATACCAGGAGTTCGCTACTATGATGATTATGATGAAGAAGGCTGTAAAAGTAGTTTAGAGCTATATAAAAACAAATTAAATGGCCTTATTTGTAGTGCTTGTAATGCAATAGAAGGTGATCTCAAAGGCATTTCTTTTGTTAAATTAAAAAAACTACATAATAAACTTTACTGTCAAAATTGTATAGTGGAAGTTGGTAAAAATCAAATCCCCGATCCTTCAAATGAAAATGAAAAATATAATTTTAATGGAAATACTTTAAAGTGGGAATTAGATAAAGTACGTATTGAGTGTCCTTCTTGTCATAGAAAAAGATGGCTAAATGCTGAAAACCGTTGGAGAAAGCAATGTAAGCCCTGCTATTATGCTAAATCATAAATTAAATCTAGGGGAAGCACCATACTGTGATAAATGGTGTTTCCCTTTAGTTTGTACCTTATGATTTATAGACTTGTTTCTCTAATACTTATGTATTTGTTAATCACTTCAAATGAAAAGTAGAGTGTATATAGTGACAATTATTAAGCATTTTATTTATGAAATCACCCTTTTTATTATTCCTCTCTTTTTCTTGCTGTTGAAATGAATTAAAACGTTGTGATGCGTCTTCCATTGTATGTAATGAAGGAAATAAGCCTTTCGCTAATCCCATAGGTTGTGACTCCTCTCTTGATTGAAATGAATTAAAACGTTGTGATGCGTCCTCCATTGTATGTAATGAAGGAAATAAGCCTTTTGCTAATTCCATTGGTTTTGGCTCCTTTCTAAGGTATCTTACTTATAATATAACAGATATGACTGAAAATTCAGAAAATACAAATTATTTTTTGCGTAAACTATTTGACTCCTTCTTTTCTTCCCTCTTTATTAATATAGCACTTCGAACAATAAATCTCGGATTGGAAAGCCTTTTCATCAAAAAAAGAAAAGATTTATGAATTTAATTTTTTAATGAATGAGTTTTACAAAAGATACAGGAATGGTAAACTGATAAAACCCATTGATCTCAGTATGTGTACATGAGCTCAATGGGTTTTTATTATTATGTGCTCGAAGATGTGGGAAGTATTTTGTGTGCATTTTTTTGATCCCTTATAAGTTAATCTTTTGTTTATCGTTACTATAAATTTCGATAGTGTATGAATCTTTTCCAATCCATTTGCTTACTTCTTCTGTTTTAAACAAATCAGTGATTTCTTTTTCTAATTTCTTCCCAAACTCTTTGGCATTTGGATCAGCACTACTGATTTTTGTATTTATAGTCAAAACATATGGCTGTTCTGCTTCGATATTCATTTGATGGATCTCAGACCCCTTATACTCATTTTTGGTAAATATATTTCCTAAAATAGATCCAGTAACTTTATTCCATCTTTTTTCTTTCTCTACAATCTTCATATCCCGTTCTTTTATATTGATTGTGTACGGCTTAATCCCTTGATTTTTCAACTGATTATTAATTTCTGTTTTTACTTTAGAGGAATCTTCAGTATCAGAAATTTCTATATCTAACCTTCTTGTATTCTCATCCCATATAGCAGCACTGACAAAAGATTTTTTATTTACAGTTTTGTTAACTGCCTCCATAACTTTTGAACCCTCGCTCTTTGGTTCTTCTGTATTCCCCTGGCAGGAACACAATAAAGCGAGTGATAATACAGAAATACATAAAACTTTTCTCTTTCCCATTTAAGTACCTCCTCAAATATTCCTAACTTTATAATATTCATCATACATGTTACAGTAATTCTAATTTTATATAAAATATTCTTTCTATTATACCAAACTTTAGAACATACTTTATTCCCTTCCTTTCACATAAATTGTAATAAGATATTGAAAAAAAGATGAATCCAATTTAATAGCGAACGAAGAAGCGTATTTATATTAACAAAAGAAAAACACTCAAATGAGTGTTTTTCTTTTGTTAATATATAATTTAGGAGGAATCAACATTAAAATCCCCTTATTTATCATATAAATAAAATCTCCAACTTAATGTTTTATTGATGGAAAACTGTTCCGCCACTTAAAGTAATTGTGCCACCATTTTCACTCATGTTTGCAAGTTTAAGACTGTAATAATTATAATCTTTTGTAAGATGCCCAATTGGTATATTTAATCCACCAGTAAACGTGCCATTTACTTTATATCTACCTTCTTGAGATCCATCATGATATACATAGATTCCTAAACCATATGTATTACCAGGAGACTCTACTGCAACACTTTGAGGTTTTTTAAATGTTGCTCCACCTCTAATCCATAATGAACTACTAAATTGAGCTTTACCAAAAGAAGTAGTATTTAAAGCTAACGGACTTACATTATTAATATATTGAAACGCTGCTGTAGGATTCGCAGCGAATTGAGCATTAAACGCTTCAATTTCTTCTTTTGTATAGACTTTAACTAAATTATCGTTCTTATCATACACTTCTACGCTCAATTCTTGGTTTTGTGTTTCACTAGTTACATTATTTTGTTCATAATTTACAGCAGAGACCGGAGTTGATTCTTCAGCAAACGCTGCTGTTGAAGGAATCATAACTCCTAACGCTATAGCACTTACACCTAATTTACCTAGATTCTTTTTAAACATACTATCACTCTCCTATTCATATTTATTTATAATATAAAAAGTCGAGATATTATGTATTTCCTAGATAGTCTTACATCCCTTAAGACAATCATACATTAATTGGAATTATTTAGGAATGATAATTTTACAAATTATCCTAAAATTTGATAAATTAGGCTAATAGCCTAATTTGTTTACTAAAAGAAATTTTTACCTGAGTGTTTTTGCCCATCCCCCTTTTCTGAGGATGGGCAAAAACACTCAGGTTAGAAAGAAAAATAGGTTTTACAAAAGATACAAAATGTTAAACTCATGAGAAGCAGTGATATATTATAAATATTGGGGTAAGTTCTTATGTCTGTGGTGATAAGGACTTATTTGCATGGTTACCACACTATTTTGTACAATAAAAGAAAAACATCGTATGAGGTGGGGAGAGGAAAACCCATGTCTAACCAACAGTTAGTAAATTTACGCATTGATTTTGCTTTTAAACAATTATTTGGTACAAGTGGAAATGAAGATATTTTGATTGCTTTTTTAAACGCGATATTGCAGGATTCTTTAGAATCACCCATTGTTTCGTTACAACTAGAAGATCCACACTTGCACCGTGAACATGAAGAGGATAAATTATCAATTTTAGATATTTCCGCTACATTAGATACAGGAACAAAGGTAAATGTAGAAATACAGCTGAATAACAATCATGACATGATTAAGAGAAGTTTATATTACTGGGGAAGGCTATACACATCCCAACTTCAAAAAGGAATGCCCTATAGTTCTCTTCATAAAACAATTACGATTAATTTATTAAACTTTGTCATGTTTCCAGAATACGAAGCATTCCATACAACAGGAATCTTATGGAATCAACAACAACAGAAAATATTGAGTGATGATATTGAAGTTCATATTGTGGAGATTCCAAAACTCATGCAACAGTGGCGAAATGAACAAATAAATCCCTGGGAAGATTCGTTTGTTCGTTGGTTGTTATTACTTCCAGCGAATGAGGATGAACAATTAACCCAAACATTGGAGGATATTGCGATGAACCAAGACCCTATTTTACAAAAAGCAATGAATAAATGGGAACGTATGAGTCAAGATTCTTCTTTCCGACAAGCGTATGAAGCAAGGGAGAAAGCGTTGATGGATGAAGCCGCAAAATTTGCTCATGCTCGTAATGAAGGAAAGAAAGAAGGGCGTCAAGAGGGGATTGAAGAAGGGAAAATTCAACTAATTCGTGGAATGCATAAAAATGGAATGCCAATAGAAGATATTGCAAAGTTTACAAATTTACGTATAGAAGAAATACAAAACATTTTACAAGTCTAAATGATTAAAAATAACACCTACAGTATTTGTAGGTGTTATTTTTTTAGTGGCTACCGCCTTAGTGGTAGCAGCTATCTAAAGGAGAGCACATGTTGGTAGTACGTTGCTCTCTTTTTTATTGTATAAGTTACATGCTGGAAATATTATTTCATTTTCGTTTATATTGCAACATTTACAAAAGGATTCACAATTTCATATACGTTTTTTAATCAGTTGGATTTGAAAAATGTCATTATCCGTAATACCAAGTACCTTCATTTCCTCTTTAAAAGAGCGCCAGGGTTCAACCCTAATTGATTTAGTACTCTTATCTCTTAATGTGTATTCTCTTATATAATATGATTTTTGTTTGTTATGTTCTTTCATTGTGAAGCCTCCATTATGATAATAAGAAGGAGAGGGAAGCACTTTAAGTAAATGCTTTCCTCTTTTGATATGCACCTGTGTGACCTACAGATTGCTCTTCAATAATAATTATATATCCATTCAATGATATTTGGCTTTAAATCTTGATCTTTAATTGGATTTACTTTGTTGCTGATTCTAATTAGTATAAAGTTTCTAATGGATTTTAATACTATTAGTAAAATTCGTTGTAGTAGGAGATAAAATATGCAAAATATTATTTTCAAGTTAATGATAGCATTATTTGTGTTTATGCCAGGTAGTCAGTTTCATATCAATGCGTATACTGAAAATGTAGATGTAGTCAATAAAGGATTTTCCTTGAATGAATTAAAAGGAAAGACTTCTTTTAATTGTTTTATTCCTAAAGAGATAGCCAAGGATTGGAATATAGAATTAAAATATCCGGAGCAAGTACATAAAAATATGGAGAAAATACAAATACATTTTTTGAATAGAGAAGAAACGCAATTAAAAGTTGCAATTATTGAAAGCGTGGCAACAGACAAAGATATTCAACCGGGGGAACATAGGGAAAGAGTGAAAATAAACAATATAAATGGTATGTTTTATCCGTTAACATCAACAAAAAGAATTAAGGATGTACAAGGGGGACAATTAATGTGGGTACAAGATGGAACAATGATTGAGTTATTTAGTTCAAGAATTTCTAAGCAAGAATTAATTACAATAGCTCAATCAATGGAGAAATTATAAAAAGAGGATATGTATGTCAAACGACATACATATCCTCTGATAAAAAGGAAAGTGAGTTTACAAACTCACTTTCTTTTTTTGTTTGAAATCAATAACTTTTACCCCGTTTGGACTAACATTATAAGTTATTGTTACAACATGATTAGGTGGATTGTGAGCGTTGGTATATGTTTTATATTTAGCTACCACAATAAAGGTGAAAGTATATTTTTTGGATCGCTCAATTTTTATAATTTTTGCATCCGTTAAACTATACTGATAATCTGGTCCTAGTTTACTTCGGATAGCTTCACTTGCGTAAGGAGCTAATAAAGTATTATAAGAATCATAAAAATCTGTATTAGATATATTTTCTGCCTTTCCTTCTATTGGAGATGTAAATAAAACTATCATTATGAATCCACAAAATACAATTAAAAATTTCTGTTTAAACATAAAATCGACTCCAAACTTATTGCATAATATGAATTAGAATGCGCAAAGAATAACTTATTATTTATTTGTAGTATTTTAAATCAAATATCAATACCGGTTACGACCGTATCCACACGTATCTTAACTGTTTCTTTTTCTTTTTGTTGTTTTTATAATAGTATACAACTGTTCGTTTTCCTGATGTAAAAGAAATTAAAATTTGAAGAAATGAGTTTTACAAAAGATACATAATATTAAACTTATGAGAATTAATGATATATGATGAATATTGGGGTAAGTTCTTATGTCTGTTATGACAAGGACTTATTTTCATGGTTACTACTCTTATCAGTATAATCACCAGTGTTTCCATTTGAGTATTTATAGCTACGTAACAAAGATAAACGTAACAAATTTGGTTTTATAAACACATCACAGTTTGAAATTACATATGGAGTTTTTATAAAAAGATAATATATTTTAATACCTTCAACATAATTTTATATGTTTTGTATGTTTATATAATAATTGTTTTATATGTTTTATATGTTTATATGTTTTAGGAAGCTGAAACATATTGATATGTAAGGGATTATAGTACTTATCTATAACAAAAATGGTTTTAAAGATAACAAATTTGGTTGCATCTATAACAAAAATGGTTTTAAAGATAACAAATTTGGTTGCTTATCTATAACAAAAATGGTTTTAAAGATAACAAATTTGGTTCCGTCTATAACAAAAATGGTTTTAAAGACAACAAATTTGGTTACCTACCTATAACAAAAACGGTTCTAAAGATAACAGATTTGGTTGCAGCTATAACAAAAATGGTTTTAAAGATAATAAATTAGGTACATGATATATATTTTTATAAATTTAGAAAGATTAAGTTTCATTATTTTAGTATTCTACATAATTATGTTATGTAGAATACTTAGATATCCTACAGTGGGAAATCTATTATAAGATTTTGAAAAAAATTAACTATAACAAAGTGATTTTGTTTGTTATAGTTAATTTAGCAATAGGGGTAGGAAAGGAATGACGTATGTACATATGTCTATAAATCAAGATTTGCAAATTAAAGAGAATAATATTGTCTCCAAATCAAATACATTGATTGAAGCTAATTCACGTTTGAATTTAGTTGAACAAAAAATGTTACTTTGTTTGGCTAGTAATATTGAACCCAACGACCGGGATTTTAAAACATACACATTCCCAATTAAACAATTTCATGATTTACTTGGTTTGAATGGATCTACTAAATATACAGAGTTAAGTAAAATTACAAAGGAACTCTTATCTAAAGTAATTGAAATTCGAGCAGGAGAAGAATTAATTCAAGTATCTTGGCTTTCTTCAGCAATTTACAATAGAAATAAAGGGACAATTGATATGCGTTTCGATCCTTTATTGAAACCATTCTTATTAGAACTAAGTAGCAAATTTACAAGCTATAGATTGGCTAATGTTGTTAAATTAAAAAGTACATATGCTATACGTATTTATGAACTACTTAAGCAATATGAAGATTTAAGGGAACGTACAATTAGTCTAGAAAATTTAAGGTATTACTTAGATGCAATGGATGTATACCCTAACTATGCAAATTTTAAGCAACGTGTGTTGAAGCCATCTCAAAAAGAATTAAATCAAAAAACAGATATTTCTTTTGAATTTGAGGAAATTAAACTAGGTAGGAAAGTCCACAAAATTAGATTTATCATCCGTGCTCAGAAAAAGAAAGATTCTGATTTAGTTCATTTTGAAAAAAAGTTAGATAAATTTCAACAGCCAAATACATTTGAACAAAAAATTAAAAGATTTGAAGAACGTTGTAAAGAAAAAGTGTTTCCTAAAGTGTTTGAGAAATGGGAAGAGCATAAAGAAATTGTATTAGAGATAATTGAGGATATACGTTTTCGCTCAGATATTGATTCGCCAATCGGTTATGTAGAATTTATTCTAAATTCCCGATTAAAAGAACTTTCCGATAAAAAAATATTAAACAACAGTAGTCAAAATGAAGAGGAGTCTAATAATAAGTTACTAGAAATTGATACTATTATAGATTCTGTTATTAGTAAATATTCAACAGCTACAGGGGCTATAGCTACATTTTTAGTTAAAGATACAGCAATTGAGGAGTTAGTGAGAGTAGTTACATTAGAGGAAGCTGAAGTTATTTGGAAAGAAAAAGAAGAGTTTGTTATGGATAAAATTTATGGACTCATTAAAAGAAATAGAAATAAGAAAAGATACTAGTGTTACATAAAAGTTTTTTCATTTCGAAAGAATTTCTTAAGTGTTGAAATTCTCTAAAACCCAATGTAATACATTTTTGTATTTTCTCACTTCGTGAAGCCAAGAAAGTATCATCACTTCTAAAAGAACCTGAACTCCATTGGGTTCTTTTTCTCATTTTAGCCAAGAATACGGGGATGAAGGGTCACAGCCCCGTGAGTAGGTGGGGGATGAATCGGTTTCTAACCGTAAGGACTGCGGGGATTAGGAATCCATCACCTCTAAACGAAGTGAAAGTGGGGGGGATATTACATCACTATCAGGATTAGGGTGTAAATATGGTATATGTTAGTGTTTTTTTGATTTCTATGAAAAATTTAAATACAGGTATGGGTTATTACCGGCATTATGTAAAAAGTCGAAGATTTTTTCACTGTCGCTATTTTTTTAATGAAAATGGCAATTAGTTGCCCATACAAATGACATTCCAATCGTTGGTTCCATTATAACGAGTTTTTTTGATGAAAATACACAAAAAACCTGAATCATGGGGCTTTTTTTAGTGTCCCTGATTGATTCATGGGTACAGTTCAAAGGATTAAGGATCTTTTATAATACGATGCCAACAAGCAATATAGAAGATTGGTGAAGAGAATATAGACAGAAGAGGCACGTCACCTACCAAATATCTAGTATGGTACATCATGAATCCTTATTTTATAAATCATTTCCTCCCTTTTTACAGGAGGCTGAGTGGGGAACTTATGGGTTCTGTTGCAGAATTTAAGCTCAATTTTAAAAACCTTTCAACAGAACCATTCTTAGCGTGAAGGTTTTTCAAAAATGCTGGTAATACTCCTTGTACCCTACAGTTACTTTAAGAATTTTGCGTTTGAAACCCTAGTCTTATGTATAGAACACTATTATACATAACACATTACTTTACAAAGAAAATATTGAGTTATCCTCATTTTAGGATTATTGTATATTTATACCATTTAAAGAAGCGAGGAATAATTATCAAATTATCTACTATGGAAAATAATGAAAAAAAAACAATGAATACAGGATTATTGAAAATAAAACAAAATAAAAACAAGTTTATAAGTAATGCTTCCTTAATTAAAGGGTTGAACTATCCCATAGTTTGTACTGCTGCACATTGTGTCTTTGACTGGTATAAACAATTATCTGCAAATGAAGTAACCTTTATAACGAATGATAATAAAGAATATGAAATTGAAGAAATCTACATTAGTACTGAGTGGGTTAATAATGGGATAGTAGACTATGACACTGCCTTTTTGACATTAAGGGAACCTCCTGTAGCAATGGACAATTTAATCAAACCTATATTTAATAACTCATCAAAAAAACAGAATGCATTAGTACCTTACATAAGTAAAAAATTCCTCAGGAAGAAAAAAGTCGAGGTAATAAGAAATATTACTTTTGAAGACCATATATATAATTCAACATTGTTAGGTTTAAAAGGAAAGTTGGGCGTGGGCAGTTCAGGAAGTCCTTGGATAATGAAAATGAATAATGAATATTTTCAATTTTCTAATACAAGTTTGTCATTTAATAGTGTTAAAGATATAATTTGGGGACCTTATTGGGGAGAACATATAGAAAATTTATTTCTACAAGCAAATAAAAAGGTTAGTAACTTGGAAAATATAAATATTTATAAACTATGAATATCTATAAACTATATAAGCCCTCTTTAAAAATTGATGTATCCGCATGTTGAATAAGGTTGCCAATTAAGGTGATACAGTAAAATTGGTACACAGTATAGAAAGGTGGTGATATCTATGTCTAGATTTGATGTTTTATCATTGCAAAGTTTAAAAAAACATAAAAATAATGATAAGCCCATTGGTTCAAATGTTAGTGTTAATTGTAAAACCCAAAGTGGTTTAAGCCTTTTTTTCTGTGTTAGTCCTAAATAATAATTTAAATACATAAGCACAAATCAATTTAGTTAATTTGTGCTTATGTATTATATAGGGGTGTTCTAATGGATAATAGGTATATAAAGTATATAAATAAAAATCCTTACTATAGTGTTGCTGATGAAATTAGTCAAGGGTTATTAAACGTAGACTATCCATTTGATAATTATATATTAATTGATGGTGAGCATTGGACAAACCTAATGCCTAAAAATGCAAGACTCCCTAAACAAGGATGGAAAATTCATGTTAGTACGGATATCAGAGAATCGCAACAAACTTTAGATATTGTTTCCAAGTTAATGATAGAAAGAAACATATCGTTTAAATATGTCAGAAGTAATAAGGAGCTAGTACTGAAGGATTCAAAATACGGAGATAGAGGTTCATCAGGGAAGTTTATAACTATATATCCTGAAAATACTTATCAATTTATTGATTTATTGAGATTATTAGAAAACAACTTAGCCCATTTAAAACCTGGCCCTTATATATTAAATGACAAAAGATGGTATAACTCTAATGTATATTTTAGATATGGTGCTTTCATGTCTAGGTATGTATATATAGATGGTGAGAAAGTTGATGCTATAGAAAATTTAGAAGGTGAACTTATTGAAGATAAAAGAGTTCCTTACTATTACTTACCTAATTTTGTAGAAGAGCCAATAGAAATTAGAAAAATGGATGAAGAGTTGAATCAAGTTGACACCTCATCCCCTCTAGATAATTTTGATATAAATGAAGCATTGCATTTTAGTAATGGTGGTGGCGTTTATATCTGTAAAAATAAAAGTAATAATATGAAAGTCATTCTAAAAGAAGGAAGGCCCCATGCTGCAGTAGACGCTCAAGGGCAGGATGCTTTTTCTAGAATTGTTAATGAAAGCGAGATATTAGATAAATTAGAAAAGGCACAATATCCAGTTAAAAAAATAAGTTCTTTCCGTGCCTGGGAACATTATTTTATAGAAGAAGAGTATATTGAAGGTGATTCTTTATCTGAATGGCTAGTGAAGAACTACCCTTTTAGTTCTAATATAAAAAATGAATCTTATACAGAGTCCTGTATAAATATCATCAATCAACTAATTGAGTCTATACACGAACTTCATAGAAATGATATAGGTATGGGAGACTTACAACCTGCTAATATCATAATTACAGCAGAAGAGAAAATTAGATTAATTGATTTTGAAACTGCAAGTTCAATAAGCGATTCTCTTTCTGGATTAATGACTCCCGGTTTCATAGGGAATCAAGAAATGAATAAAGAACAAAGTGATTGGTTTGCATTATTAAGGATAGCAAAACAGCTATTTGTACCAATTGGTTGTGTTCAAGATATATCCTGGAATATGGACACTATTCATAGTAATTGGATTCAAGTTGTATTTGGAGAAAGAGCAAATACAATAATTGAACGTATTGAGTCATTATGTGAATTGTACGGATCACGTCCTATGGAAGAATTACTGACTACAAATGGACACATGAAACAAAAATTTGACCTATCAGTCATGAAATTAAAACTACGTAATTCCATTTTAAAGGACGTTAAAAATGAAGAGAGGCTATTACCTGGAGACATTCGGCAATATGAAATGGAGACAGGCATGCAAAATGTGTTAACTGGTGGTTTTGGTGTTGCGATGGCATTACATAGAACTGGCGGAATAAATCAGAAAGTAAAAGATTGGATTGAAAATCAAGATATCAATAAACTTATTCAATTAGAAAATGGTTTATTCACCGGTAAGATGGGGATAGCATCGGTTTTATGGGAACTAGGTTATCAGGAGAAAGCAAAGGCTCTATTCGACTCGTTTATTGATTTTAAACATATTGAGGATATTTCTTTTGCAGCAGGTTTAAGTGGAATTGGATTCGCATACTTAGGATTTAGTTACGAAGTCGATGATCCAAAATATTTAAACATTTGTCTCTATATTGGAGAAATATTAATAAACAAGTTGAATGCCGATGCACCAATTATTACTTATGATTACGATGTTGTTGATAAAGGGGTTATGACCAGTTGGGCTGGAGTTTCCCTGTATTTTACTGCACTGTATAAAAAAACAAACGATAATAAATGGTTAGTATTATCAGAACAGGCATTGGAAAAGGAAATGAAACTAGGAATATTCGATGATACTGGCTTGTATCAAATTGATGATGATTTTAGGATATTACCTTATCTTGCCGGTGGAGGAAGTGGCTTAGCTTTACCGATTGTTGAACTAGAGATAAATGCAAAATTGAAGAAATGGAATAAAGAAATTGATGGTATTAGTAAAATATCAAAAAGTAAATGCTTTTATAATGCTGGATTATTTCAGGGAACTACGGGTATTTTAGCTGTTGCAAATTTATTAGAGTTATATACCAAAAAAAGTAGTTTGGTTAACTCGGCATTATTTACACTTAATTTACACTTATTAGAGGATGCTGATTGTATATTTGTTCCTGGTGATTCGTGTTTTAGAATTTCTGGTGATATCATGTCTGGCTCTTCTGGTTTATTGTTAACGATAAATGATATTTTAGAAAGTAAGAACCATTCATGGATACCTATACTCAATTTAGAAAAAGTATTTAGTTCTTCAACTTTTACAGAAGAAAGTTTTCAAAATATAGTTGAACCTCTTTCTTCTGTCGTAAGATGACCCTTCAACCATAAGAATACTGAGATTTGTAAACAATATAGTCCAAAGAAAAACATCAGATTTACTTTAGGAATTATTTACATGGATGGGGAAATTACTTTATATAAAAGGGGGTGATAAAAATGAAAGATGTTCTTGCATTACAAAAAATGAATAAAACAAAACAAAAGGGTAAGGGCCAAAATCCAGCAAAATCAAGCATAAGTCTGGGGTGTTCTCCATCAAGTAATACTAGCTGGTTCTTTTGCTAAGCATTAAAACATCAAATATAGAAAGAACGGAGGGGTATTAGATGAATAAAGTACTATCTTTACAAAAAGAATCTATTTCTAAAGATGTTCAACTGAAGGCGAAATCCTCTAAAAGTGTTCAATGTAAAACAAGCAGCAATGCAAGCTGGTTCTTCTGCTAAACATTAAATACTTGTTTCGGCATAAAGACAATAGAGTTTGATCAATCAAACTTTATTGTCTTAATTTAATGAGGTGAATATAAATGAATGCATATAAAGTGCTCCTTCTAGCAATTAACGATAGAAGAAAAAAGTTACTTCTAAGTGCGATAATAATTGTATCAATTTTATTTACAGTAGCATCCCTAGTATTCCCGCTTTTAGTGAAAGATATTGTCGATGAATTTTCAGTTAATAAGATCAGTCTATGGATGATTGGTGGGTTGGTATTATTTCTAATAGCAAAGTCTATAATTGAATCAGTGAATCAGTATATAATAGCTAAATTTGGTAACATGATAATTCGTGATTTACAAAAAAATATATATACTAAGATGCTCCATTTTAAAGTTGACTTTTTTGATGAGCACCATAGTGGTGAATTATCCAGTAGAATTGTTAATGATACGGAAATTATAAAGGATCTAATAACGTACCACATCCCTAAATTAGTTACGGGTGTTATTATGATACTTGGTGGATTAACATTAACAATTATTTTAGATTGGAAATTAACGATTGTTATACTAATAATCTCCCCATTTATATTTGGTATCATCTTTCCTCTTATGAGAAAGACGGAACAAACGGGGGATAGACAACAAAAGGAAATTTCTGTTTTTATTGCGAAAACTCAAGAGACTTTTAAAAATATAAAAATGGTGAAAGCTTCTACAGCAGAAAAGCATGAAAAGTCAATAATGTATAAGTGTATTGACAGGCTGTATAATGCAAACTTATATGAAAGTAAGATTTTCGCCATGGTAGCACCTTTAGTGAGCCTTTTACTTATTCTAGGTTTATTAATAGTGGTGGGGTATGGAGCTTATAGAATATCGGTAGGAACGTTATCTATCAGTACATTAATTGCGTTCGTTATTTATGCATTTCAAATGATGACCCCAATGAGCTCAATTAGTGGGTTTATTGGAGAGTACCACAAAGCAAACGGTGCTATCAAGAGTTTAAATACTATACTGAATAATAATGAAATTGAACAAACTAGCAATACTAAATATGCATTTCAAAACGAGGTATCCTTTAAACAAGTTAACTTTGGATATAAAGATAACTTGATTCTAAAAAATATTACTTTCAATATAAAACGTGGAGAAGCTTTAACTATTGTTGGGCCGTCTGGATCCGGAAAAACAACTTTAATTAACTTATTGGAGAAGTTTTACTTTCCAACAAATGGTGAAATAACGATAGACAATGTAAATATCAATCAATTGAATACTTATGAGTTGCGAAAAAACATAGGTATAGTAAGTCAAGGTTCCTCATTAATTAGTGGTACTATTTTGGAAAATTTGCTGTATGGTCTTGATGAAAAGTATATTGATGAATCTAATATAAGGGAAGCTTTAAGATATGCAAATTTAGAAGAATTTGTTGAAAAGCAAAAAGATAAACTTGATACGAACATAGGCGAGAGTGGTGATAAATTATCAGGGGGGGAAAAACAAAGGTTGAATATAGCCAGATTATTCTTAAAAAACCCGGATATAATTTTGTTAGATGAACCTACATCTAATCTAGATATAGAATCTAGAAATTTAGTCTTAGAGTCTATAAAGACACTTACAAAGGGGAAGACAGTAATTAAAGTAACTCATAATTTAGAAGAAGTACAACCGGATGATAATATATTATTCCTTGAAGATGGAGAGATTGTATGCAAAGGCTCACATGAAAGAGTTAGTGAAATAAATAAAAGATATAAAGAGTTTATATCTATGGTAATGTAATAAGTGGTTCTAGTATGGAAAACCAATATGTATTTAAATAGAAACAGCATCAGACTGATAGTGTTTTTACTTGAATAAGTTTTGATTTTCCATACCCCTCATGTTCTTTTTTTCAGTACGAGTATTAGTATGTCTAATATTCCAAGATTTGTTAGATGTTTCTTATAATTCTCTTTTAAGTAAGAAAACGAAGGTGATTCATTTTCTTACTTAAAAGGGAATCGTTGACTTATTTTCCATTTAACTATAAACTATTATTAGAATATTTAGATTAGACTTAATTAAAAATGCTGGTGATAAAGTATGAATGCTCAGTTTAAAAAAGGGGTACTTGAGTTAATAGTCTTATTGATAATAAATAAAAGGGATGAATATGGATATGCATTAGTAAAAAAAATATCGAGTAAAATTGTCATATCTGAAGGCACTGTTTATCCAATATTAAGAAGACTAGTCAAAGAAAAACATCTAACTACCTATCATCAAGAATCAACAGAAGGACCATTTAGAAAATACTACACAATCACAAAGGATGGGGTTGATAAACTTGAAGATTTGAAATTTGAATGGAATGAGTTTTTCCTAATAATTAATCGCTTTATCGAGGAGAATGATAAACTTGAACCAGAAGGATTTTTTGAAAATACTCAAAAATAGTTTGAAGTTTATGCCGGAAAAAGAAAAAAGGGATATAATAGATGAATATGTTATTCACTTTAATGAGGGAAAACATACAAATAAAAGTGAAGAGGAAATCTCTAAAGAATTAGGAAATCCTGTAGAGATTGCTAAAGAATTAAATGCAATTTATTCTATTAAGAAGGTTGACGAGCATAAAAATATTAAAAATATGCTTACAGCAATGTTGTCAATTATGGGATTAAGTTTAATAAATTTTATTATTATTATATTGGGTTTAATTACACTGGTAATATTGACACCATTTATATTAGCTTATATCATCAGTGTCCCTATCATGATTCTGTCTCCATTGATTTTAATTATAATGGGATTTGTTAATGGATTTAGTACAATTGGAGTTGAAGAAGTTTTCGATTCTATAAAAGGGGTTATCGTGGGTTCTATTTTAGCATTCCTAGGGTATTATATTGGGAAGTACTTTTTTAGACTATTCATTAAATACTTGAGATGGAATATGTTAATTGCCAGGGGGAATAAACTATGATGAGAAAGATTTTTTATAGCGCCTTTATTCTTTTTATATTAAGCGCATGTTCACAAAAGGAAAAGGAAAATGTTGATACTACAAAAGATGAAATGCCTCCTATGCAAAACGTAGAGATTCCTAGTAATATTTTTACCTCTGAAAAACAAAATAGAATAATAGACGAAGAAGAAATAAAATCAAGTATAAAAACATACTTGGATAGCTATGAAGAGTTATCTAATGCTAGTGAACCATTTCAAGAGATTNTTATAGACGAAGAAAAAAAATTGCAAGGAAATGAATTAGAGAAATTAGGCCAAATTTACAAGCTTCTAAAAGAAAATGATAAAAATTTTTCTAACTATATTTTAAATAATACATTGCCCGAAAGCTATCAAGAAGAATCTAAAAGAATTAGCCGGTACATCACAGCTTTAAATGAGACCCTTTATAAACTAGATGAAAGACTTGATCATTTTATAGATGACGTAAGTAACGGAGATCTTCCAAAGAAACCAATAATTGATCAAGTCGATGTAGTGAATGGAAGGGAGCAGAAAAAAATAGAAAATTTCCTTAATAAGAACAATATTGATACTAAAGCATTTGGAGGGTAATGTTATTTAGTTCAAGAACTTATAGGCCTCACCATANGGCCTCACCATACCATTTCGGGAAAATTGTACGTTTAGACACAATTTAGACACATTTTACCGATTCCGTATTTACATAGGGAATCGGTAATGGGTGTTAGTATCTATTTCTTACATATTTTGTTCGCAAAGGTCTTAAATGATGAATCGATGTTTTTTTCTGTACATTCCAGATATAATCACCTGTTAATGCAATATGTTCCCAACCTAATGGAGAAATGTGTTGCACATATTCTTCTGGAATTTCCATTCCTTGAGATCGTAATAATTCAATCGCCTTTTCGATATACACTGTATTCCAAATGACAATTACAGAAATTAATAACTGCAGACCATTCACTCGATGCAATTGATCTTCATAAGAACGATCACGTATTTCTCCTAATCGATGAAAACACACGGCTCGTGCAAGCGAATGTTTCGCTTCTCCTTTATTGAGTCCGACTTGAACTCGCCTTCTCAGTGCAGGGTCTTGCAGCCATTCTAATGTATATAATGTTCTTTCTATACGTCCAATTTCTCGTAATGCTACCGCTAAACTATTTTGCCGTGGATAAGATGCTAACTTTTTTAAAATAAGCGATGCAGTAACCGTTCCATTTTGCACAGAACTGATTAATCTCAATAATGCATCCCAGTTGTCTCGTATATGTTTCATTTGTATGGTGCCGCCAATCATAAAGTTTAGCTCTGGATAATAGGTAGGCTTGTCGATTGTATAAATTTTCGTCTTATCTATACTTTTAATTCTCGGAGAGAATCGAAACCCTAACATATGACACATAGCAAATACATGATCTACAAATCCAGCAGCATCCGTATAATGTTCTTCAATTCTAGTATCGGCTTCATGGTATAATAATCCGTCTATAATATGAGGCGCTTCCTCAGAAGAACTAATGACTTGAGCATAAAAAGGATCGTATTGGTCTGAAATATGAGTATAGAAGTTTAGGCCAGGATCTCTTCCATGTTTGGCATTCACTTGAGCTAATGGACTAGAAGCACCACTTGACCTAAAATATTGTCCATCTGAAGAAGAAGTGGTTCCATTGCCCCAATGGGCAGCATGCCTATTTTGCCGTTGAAAATTTGATAAGACTCCCAGAGCTTTTGTATAATTTTCATCACTGATATACCAATCTACTATCCAAGCAAGTTGTGTATAGGTAACAGTAGGACATGCATCAGCCATTTTACTTAATCCAAGATTAATCCCCTCGGCTAAAATCGCCGCAAATAATGCAGTTTCATCTTTTGGCCCTGTTTTTGTATGAAGATGTACAAACTGTTGACTAAAACGGGTCCAAGAGTCTACTTCTACTAATAGTTCTGTTAATTTAATACGTGGTAATACATCATAAATAGCCCTTGTAATATCCGCCACATCGTCTGGAACATCCTTTTTTAAAGATGGAATTTGGATGTGACCGCCATAAACAGAAACATCCGATAATTCTTGGTTTCGAATGAGTTGATTTACCATTGTTAATTGTTCTTGCATCAATCCGCATCGATTTTGTAAATATTCATCTACATTTGTAGCAATAGACAATGGAATTTGTTGTTTTCTTTTGATTTCTTCCCAGGTTTGTACTGGTAATAAGTACTCATCAAAGTTTTTGTATTGTTTGCTTCCTGGTACCCATATATCTCCCGAACGAAGGTGATTACATAATTCTGTCCATACACTAAATTCATAGTAATGACGGTCAATGCCATCTTCTTTTAAAACATGTTTCAACCATTTTGATTTTATAAAATCCATGGGAGCAAATTCAGGAACTTTTCTTTTTTTAGATGTATTCAGTTCCTTTAAGATTTCAAGTGCTTCACATAATGTTTGGGTGATACCAGAAGATTGAAACGTATAAATCTGTAAAAGTCGGGGGGCAAACTTGCGAAATTGTCCATAATAGGTATCCAGTAATTCTAAATAATCGAATTCTGCAGGCCTCGCCAACGCTTCCGCTTGTTCTACCGAATAAACAAATTGGTCCCATGGTATAACAGCTTGTAAAGATACAAAAGGATCTTGTTCCCTTTCTTTTGCTTCAATTAAAACTTTCCCAAGCTTTGCAAATAAACGGATTTTCTCATTAATTAATTTTCCGTCATTTTGAAACGAATCGTTATGTATTTTTTCTCCTCTTTTAAACATGCGCCCAAGTAATTTTTCATTTACATATAAACCTTGGTCGATTAAAAAAGCATAAATATGAATTAAAAATGCCATTAAAGTTGCATACCGTTTCATGGAATGGAATCGAGACAAATGTTGGGTGGAATATCGAGAGCCTTCCCTAGCTAATTGTAGTAATCTATTTTGGTGAATCTCTTGTCCGTTTTCTAATGGTAATGCGAGCCTTTGAATAAATTGAACGCGATCTAATATTTTATGAAAATTTTTAAGAGAAACCGTCCCAGGTGGTTTTCGTAACCAGGATAAATTCGTAATATGTTTATCTGCAGACTTTGTTAATAGCTGGTCTAATTGTAAAAGTTGTTGTGGAGATAACGCTTTTGTTAATTTTTTAAACGTTCGCCTTTCTGCACGTTCACATACCGCCCAAACTAAATGTTCTACGGCATACATGGCAGGAAGAATGATTTTTCTTTTTCGCATTTCTTGTATCAAAAGATCAACTAAGACTAGACCTTTCTCGGTTCCCATAGCAGTTGGAAGAAGCCAATTTGCTAATTCTCGATATTCTCGTAAGGTAAAAGAACGGAATCCAAAATGTTTTCGAATTTTGCTGATGTGTTCTCTCCTTGTTGTATCGCGAATTTTCGCATAATTATGTATAGCTGCAGGAACGATTCCTAATCTTTTTGCAAGCAATGATACAAGGAAATCGGGTATTTTTTCTCCAGAAGCGAATGGGCGCCCAGGGAATCGTAAATACGCCAGTTGAAACGCAAAACCTAATTGATTCGTTGCTCCACGTTGTTGACGGATGATTTGTATATCTTCTTCAGATAATGTATAGTATCGTATCCGCTCTCGTTCACTCACCTGGTCTGATAATTTATAAAAGTATTCTCGTTGCGTTTGAGTCAGAACTTCTCTCGTCGCCATCTGAACATCCTCCTACTTTTGTAAATAACGATACACCGTTGTACGAGAAATTTTTAATATTTGCGCAATATCTTTGATTGGGGTTTTCTTAGACACGAGTGTTTGTATCATTTGTTGTTCTTTTTCTCCTAACTTTTCAGGTCTTCCACCAAAACGTCCCCGAGCCCTTGCAGCAATTCTTCCCGCTTCTGTCCGTTCACGAATGAGGTTTCTTTCAAATTCTGCAAAAGAAGCAAATAAGTGAAACATCAATTGTCCTGTAGCGCTAGAGCGATCCATCGTGATATTTTCTTGTACACTATAGAAACTAACACCCTGTTCATTTAATTCATTTACAATTTGGATAAGATGATGCATCGTTCTTCCCAAACGATCAAGTCGCCAGACTACAAGAGAATCACCAGGTCTCACATATTGAAGAGCTTTTTCAAGGCCGGGCCTTTTTCCGGCGATGCCACTCAACTTATCTTCAAATATTTCATCACATCCATACGCCTTTAAAGCATCTATTTGTAAATCCAAATTTTGATCTACAGTTGATACACGAACATAACCAATTTTCAATTTATAGTCTCTCCCTGTTCAATAATTTAATTTTAGATAGATATCTGAACATACATAATTGTACACTGTTTATGGACACGATAATAGGAAAAATTGTAGTGTTTTTTACTAAAAAATAAAGTGTACAGAAATATACAATTTTCTGTACACAAAAAAAGAACCTAACCTTTTGCTGATTACTCCTTTCATTATAAAAAGTTTATCAACTAGAGAAGCGATTAAATTTTACATATTTTAATGTTCTCTAGCATAAGGTGAAAACTAGTATTACATTTATTATGTATAAAGGAGAGATAGAATATGGCTTTAAATGCACAAGCACAATTTTTATCTATTTTAGAATTAACAAAAGGCTTATTAGAAAATAGTCCAAAACGCTTGCAACACCTAGAAGTATTCCCATTTCATCATGTTGAAGGAGATAGTCTAAGATATGTACGAACACCTGAATTGACCCCAGCATCTATTATTGGGTTTGGAGATCCAATCCCAGACAATACAACAATCCCAGATGAGCCAATCACATTCCCTATGAGTGAATTAGCTACTAGTTTTTTAGTTGCATATAAAGGACAAGATATCTATTCGTATACAAATGATTTGGTTAAACTCGAAGAGCATTTAGCTACACGTCAGTTATTATATAAATTTAGTGAGCAATTAGAATCTGGATCCAATGGTTTTCTCGGGTTTACACAACTTATCAAACCAAGTAACGTCACAGATCTAAATGGTAATACCTTAAAATTAGAGGATTTAGATCGTGCTAAGGGTCAAATTCGTGTGAAAGAAGGCGAATCTGGCGTTATTTTCACCAATCAATCAGGTTATGAACAGATTAGAAAAGCTTATTATAATAGAGATCAAATTCCACCAGTAATAGATGGAAAATCTTCTTTTGATGGCTGGAAGATTTATATCAATGATTTTCAACCAACACATTGTATAAAAGATAAATCAACTACAAATATTTGGTTTGCATCATTAGGAACAGATGCCTTACATGGGATTATTCCAGAAAATGTAGGGGATAATATGTTTGTCACTAGAAAAACGGTTCGCACAGAAGGATCTGAAATTGTTGTACACAAAACATGGCCAGTGGGACTTGCGTTAGGATCTCAAGCGGCACTTGCTAGTGTGAAAAATGTAGCAATATAATAGAGTCCTTTGTATAAAAGATAAATTTTTAACACCTGATTGATGCATTAAAAAATTTATAGTAGGAGTCTAAAAATGAACAATCAAAAATCTCCGATGTTTATTTATACACATGGGCTCAATCAAATAGATAAGGATGAACAACACCCAAAATCCCGCGTTAAAAATAAAATAAACATACAAAAACAGATTCAACACTTTCAAAACTTGTCTTTATGTGCCCTTTTATCTAGTGATATTTTTGTAGATAAAACGGTATTAACTGGGGGAAGTGTTTTGAACTTAGTTTATAATGTTCATAATAGAGTTTCTGTAGATTTAGATTTATCTTTAGAATCCCCCATATTACCTCATGAATATGTGAGATTAGAAACTGAATTGGAGAAAAATTTTGATGAGGCTTTTTCAAAAGAAAAGTATAAAGTATTAAACTCAAGATTAGAGATTAGAAGTCTAAATTTACATAATAAATTTTCATCTGAAAATTTATTCGACCCTAAAGAAATTCTTTATAAATATACTTTTCAGCTCATGGATTTACATGAATATGAAGAAATATGTAATCACCCTGGTAGTACCAAGGAACAAAAAGAGGCTCGATGCAAAGATAGCATTATAATGTTACCAAATAAAAAGAAATTTTTTGAGATTGACTTTAAATGGGAAGGACCAATTATAGAAAAACAGGAATATAAAATCCATAACTATACATTGGAAGCTCCTTCTCCTTTTATTTTATTATGTAAAAAAATGATAGGAATTCTAGCACATTCACCTCATATAGGGGATACACCAGAAAAATTTAAACGAGCAAGATCGCAGGATTTTTTTGATATCCATTCACTTATTGATGCTCAAATGATACACCTACAAGACTTAATACAACCTAATCATTTAAGCATATTTCAAACAATGCTTACGGAGAAAAATATAGAAACCTCTTCACTCAAGGATTTAAAAAAACATCGTGAATTTCATCAAAGTAACTTCACTGATTCTGTACGAAATATGAGTTTATTTCCATTGAAAAGTTTTGAGTATTATTTTGATTGTATCATTCATCTCATAGATTATATGTATCCTTTTTTAACTACATTAAAATCTGTACAATCTCCACATAGCTAAATCTCTATAATATTCTAAAATAAACTAATGTTAATGTTTTTCATCCTTAACAAGTAGCGATTTTATACAATTCCTTTTGCCGTTTCTAATTTACAAAAAGTACACCAGCGCTTATTCATGGAGAACAAGCGTTGGTGTATTTTAAAAAGGAGAATGAAATGAAATATATATGGGATAAACCAACTGCATTCATTTTAGATACGAATATTTGGTTGAATTTTTTAAATGGAAGCGAACAAGGAGTTCAGACTTTTCGAAAAATGGAGGAATTAATAGCTGCGAATAAAATTATTTTATTTGCTCCAGAACAAGTCTTACTAGAATGGAATCGTCACTATACAAGTATCCTACAGCAAAAGCTCACAACTACAAAAGAGACATTGGATCAAGCTAAATCGTTTATTAAATACTTTTATGAACCTACCGATAATTCGTATCACCAGTCATTAGAAAAGATCGAATCTCAAATACATTTAAATACAAATATCCAAAACCCATCTCTATGTAAAGATATTGAGCACTTGATAAAAAACAAAGTAACACCAATAAAGTTAACAAATCCACAATTAAAAACCATGGTGATTGAGTTTGGATTACAAAAAAAGAAACCCTTTGGACACAAAAACAGTATGGGGGATGCTGTGATTTTCTTTAGTATGTATGAACATTTCTCAAATAAATTTAACAATAACAATCAATGTGATTACGATCAAATATATTTTGTTACAAATGATGTGCATGATTTTAGTGAGGGAACAGATGATGAAAAACGTCATATCCTTCATCATGATTTAAAAGAATTAGCAGATGAAATCGATTTAAATTATTCAGATGACATACATACAACAATTAATTTATTAAAAACCAAAAAAACATTCAATGTGTAGTATGGGATTTAGATAATACTATATGGAATGGAGATTTAAGAAAAGAAGAAACTATAACATTAAGAGAAAATACCTTGCAAACGATTCAGTCTCTTCATAATTTGGGTATCATACAGTCTATTGCTAGTAAAACTGACTATACTAAGGGATTAGCCAAGCTAAAGCAACTTGGAATAGAAAAATACTTCGTATTACCACAATTAAGTTCTAACAACAAATCAACTTCAATTAAAAAGATTGCTAGGTTGTTTCATATTAAATTACAAAAAATTGTATTCATTGATAATGATATTTTAGAACTAAAAGAAGTTTCTTCTAAACTTCCACAAGTTACTTGCATTAATGCTACAAAATATGGAGGAGATATATACAAACAAGTAAAAAAGATAATAAATTCTGTTGAAAAATTTTAAAGTTTGTATGTTAATTAGAACGATATGTACCTTTTTTGCTAAAAGAGAATGCAATATAAAGTACATTGGAAACTATAGAGTACTTCCATTCTTCATGTAGAATTTTGTAATTGTTTTACATGAAGGATTTTTTTGCAGGGTTAAAATGTGTCTAAATTGTGTCTAAACGTACAATTTTCCCGAAATGGTATG
>OVBW01000167.1:24743-34912 GCA_900406355.1 Erysimum pusillum | reverse complement strand
AGATGATGAAGCTGAATATGAGCGTGGCTGGTATGATCTGTTGAAGACTTTCTCATCAGTTTATATCTTGAAGATCATTGCGTGGAATGATCTTGAAGATAGGATCAGAGAGATAGCAATCAAACGACTTGAAGAAGTACTCTCTGATCACATTTCAAAGAAGGTGGAAATAGACATTGCAGAGATCAGAAAACTCCAGCCATTGCTAATCTCTTGCCTTAAGCAAGAAGGAATCTCTAACAGCATGTTCAAAGTCCTAGGTGAGGTCGTGAGCCACGTTGTGAAAGAGATGTGCAAACACCAAGATGTTGACTGGTGTGGTCTACGCGATTATATTGCATCGCAAAGTAAAACAAATTTCCCGAGAGCGGTTTTTATCTTCCAGTGTTTAACAATATTGCCGCTTGAAGAAGAAGAGTTTGTGATTCCTGTGATGGAGAATCTTCTGCCAGAGATAAGCATAAAGCTAAACCCACCAAGAGACTTGTTGGTAGATAACAGTAACTGGGTTATGGCGTTTGGTGGTGCATTCTGTGCGACCATTCATTTGATAAAGATCACAACTCACGCTGAATCTGTTAAGGAGATTACAAAGAAGATGATAGATTCTGTGAGTGAGCTTGTGGAAAGAGGAACGGAAGGTGGACGTGTGAGGATAGCTTTCAAAAATCTTGAAATCATTGTCAATTTACAATTGGAATGGTACAAAGCGGTTGAACTCAAATTCGTTAAGAATCTGCTTTCGAGACTGTATGCAATCAGAGGCATGGAAGAGGAAAGTAAGATCTTTTTGTTGAGAATCAACAACAGGGTTGTGGATAAACGAGTGAATGAGGAACTTGAAGAGCTTCGAAAGGGTTTGCTTGATTAGCTGAACCTACCTGAGGCTTAGGGATTTGTACAATCTGATAGCTTTTGATGTATAGTTTGGATTTTGTCAAAAAAATTGTCATTAATTACATGGGAAGTGAGTTTTGTTGATGTTCTTGTTTCTTCTTTAGTAGCTGCAGAGTTAATTCCTTGTTTCTTCCCCTTTGATTTCTTGCAGGAGAAACAATGGAAAATCACAAATCTTTTCATCTTTGTTTTGACAATGCTTCTCTTATTCATAAGTTCAACTTTACTTTCGTTGCTTGCATGCATTGGGCAATTTGCTACCATTTTATCTAGTGGAATAAGAAACTCAGAGAATGTTTAGGAAACCATTAGCACGAAGCTCCATAAAGAAGGTTATAATTGGAATCGGGTTTGGACCCTGGTTATTTGCGGTTATCGGATTTTAATTCGGTTTAGTATGTTTTATACTTATTAGTTAAATTATGTTTTGTAAACAGTAAACCGACTAAAAGGGCCACTGGGCAATGTTAAACGGGTCGACCCACACGGTTCAGTAGGATTTGGATAATTTAGGAGTTAAAATAAAATCAAACGGAATGAGATTTCACTTAATTTTCGGTTAAGTACGGTTTATATTGAGTTCCGTTAGAAATGATTTGAGTGTAGGTTTTAAGTGAGACTAAGAAACTCAATATAAACCGATGAGATAGTCCGGTTTAGATGAAAAATAGTCCGGTTTAGATGAAAAATAGTCCGGTTTCTTGTTTCACTTAATTTCGTTAGAACTCTTACAAATGGTTTGATCTAATTTACTTACAAATGGTTTGATCTAATTTACGGTTAAGTCCGGTTTATATTTAATTCCGTCTCTTACAAATCTTCTTCATCAACCCTTAAACCCAATTTCCAGAAATTTCCAAAATTTTCTCCGGAAAATGGCAATGGAAGAAGAATCTTTGAATCTCAGGTATAAAGTCAGAGACATTCTTGCAACTCCAAAACCACGAAGAAACAGAGAATCTCGTCGAACAACTCTCAATGCCTCAAGAAACCAAAGAATTTCAAACGGCGCTTACTCTTTTCGATTTCTGCGTTGATAATTTCCCAAATTGCTTAACCCTACAGCTTCTCAAACTCTATTTACGTTCTTCCAATAGCTTTATCAGATTCAGATCAATCCATCTCCTCTCTGATACTCTCATCCAATTCAGAAATCTCAACTATGAACTCTCTCGCTTATTTACAGAGAGAAGCAGAAACAAGGAGAGACAGATGGGGTTTTTTTGAAAAAGAAAAGCAACAGAGGAAGAAGAGGTTTCATCAGCTTCAAAGGTCGCTAAGCGATGTGATTCAAAGGTGGTTCCGTATGAGGAACCACCGACGCAATTATAAGTCTAATGAGCTGGAATTGTCAGGGGTTGGGGAGCACTCTGACAATTCAAACGTTAAGGGAAATGAGGCGTGATCATTTTCCTGACATTTTGTTCCTCATGGAGACGAAAAACGCCAGAGCTCAAGTGGTAAATGTACAACAAGGTTTAGGTTATGACAATATTCACATGGTGGAACCAGAAGTGTTAAGTGGAGGATTAGCACTGTTTTGGAAGTCATCTTTCTCAACTGAAGTTATTTCCTCTGACAAGAGAATCATAGACACAAAGATAAAGGTAGGGTCGGTGTGGTTTTTTGCATCTTTTGTTTATGGAGATCCGGTTACTCAACATAGACAAGAAGTCTGGGATAGATTAACAAACATCAGCATTGCAAGAGATGATCCATGGGTGGTGAGTGGTGACTGGGGATCTCAACGAAATTTGTGATAATTCTGAAAAGCTTGGTGGACCAGCAAGAGAGGAAGCTTCCTTTTTTCCCATTTAGGAACATGTTACAAGACTGCAGACTAAGAGATATCCCTTTCTTAGGCAATAAACTCTCTTGGGCTGCATTCAGAGTCGATTAGACCGGGCTTTAGGCAATACAATGTGGTTTCAATTATTTCCAAGAGTTCAAGTGGAGTACCTAGAGCGGATAGGCTCAGATCATCGGCCGATTCTTACTCGGTTTGTGAATGAAAACCAATCCTACAACGGAAGATTCATGTTTGATAAGAGATGGATTTCCAAACCAGAGACTGGGGAGATAATTCGACAAAGCTGGATGGCGAATGAACCTCATGATAATAAAAGTTTGTTGGATCGCATTGCAGCCTTTAGGAAATCTCTATCTCAATGGAAGCGCAGTCTTCACAATCGAACTCTAAAACAAGAATAAGGATGCTGCGCCAACAAATTGAACAAGAAGGTAATAAACAGTACCCAAATTTCATTTCTTTACGACAATGGAAAGGGGAATTGGCTGAAGCATATAGAGAAGAAGAAATTTATTGGATGGAAAAAAGCAAAGAGAATTGGTTGTGTGATGGTGATAGAAACACAAAGTTTTTCCATAGTTGTGTCCAACGTAGCAGAGCTCAAAATAAGGTCCCCTCTTTGGTTGATGAGAATGGAAGAGAACAGTTTGCTGAGGGATCTAAAGGTGATATTGCTGTGAATTATTTTCAGAAATTATTCACTTCATCTCAGCCGATGGATGCCTCTTCTTTTACTTGAGGGGATCGAACCTCGTGTGACTATTGAAATGAATGAATCTCTGATTAAGCCAGTGACAACAGAAGAAATAAAGAAAGCAGTCTTTTCGATTCGAAGCAGTAGTGCACCAGGTGCAGATGGGATGACTGGTCTTTTCTTTCAGTCTTATTGGCAGGTGATTGGGCAGCACGTCATTGAAGAAGTTTTTTGAGCTGGGAGTCTTTCCATCTGAATGGAATTTCACTCAACTTTGTTTACTGCCCAAGATACCTAATCCGAACAATATGACTGATTTGCGGCCAATTAGTCTGTGTGCAGTGACTTATAAAATTATTTCGAAGATTCTTTGCTCTCGTTTGAAGTCTCGACTATCCGGTTGGTATGCCAAAACACTTTCTCTTGGAGGCAAAGAAGTGTTATTGAAGTCGGTTGCGATGGCACTCCCTGTTTATGCCATGTCCTGTTTCAAGCTAACAAAGTACCAATGTCAGAAGTTAACTAGTGCAATGACCAGCTTTTGGTGGAATTCTAATGAAGAACATAACAAGATGCACTGGGTAACTGTTTTTATGGGATTTAGCCACCATTCCGAAGATAAAGATGTTTTTGTGGAGAGGAATGTCTGGTGCAGTGGTGCTCTTGCAGTTTCTGAGTGTTTAAGGAACCATGGGTTACAGGCTGAGGTTATCTGTCAAATCTGCCATAAAGAGCCAGAAACAATTTGCCATGTTCTTTTCAGATGTGAGGCAGCAAAACAAGTCTCGGAGGTTGCAGAAGTTTCCAGAGTTGTTCCAGCTTTTTTCTGATTCGCTACAAGATAATTTTGCTGGAAGGAAATGGGGTTTCACAAAGTTTAAAAATGGAAATGGGGTATTTGGAAGCATAGAAATGAAACGATATATGCTAATCAGCGTGGTGATGTGGAGTCTCTAGTATCACATGCTTTTTCAGAAGCTGCGATATGGAATAATCTGATGGCAACTAGAGCAGCTCCAAATACTCAAAGAATTCACTATACCAGGGTTGAAAACATATGGTTAAGACCTCCTGAAGGTACTCTCAAATGTAACATACATGCTTCTTGGATTAATGGAACTCACATGTGTGGTGGAGCTTGGATTGTTCGGAATCATAGAGGTGATGTGCTTTTCCACTCGAGAGAAACCTTCTTACCGGCTTCGAATCGCATTGCGGCGGAGCTTCGGTGTGTTATTTGGGCATTGGAATGTTTGAAAGACTTAAACCTTGAAACAATTGAAATATCGTCTGATAGCTCTCCTTCTATTGAGGCGATAATCGATCATTCCAACTGGCCCCGCTACCATTCCCTCACAAGCAGAATTCACAACTTGATGCCAAGGTTTCAAAAGGTATTCTTCCAGGTATCTTCAACTAAGGCAAATCGGACTGTGAGGGAAAATAGCTAAAAGTGTGACAAGAGATGGCCGATTTCAGTCGTATTTGGCTCGCGGTGGACCGGCATGGTTACACAACCTTATCGATGAAGACAACAGGAGAAGTCTCTAATTTTATTCATGGCTTTGTTTGCTCTGCTTTTCATAAGCTTTTGCTCTGTTTTTCTGCTTATGTACTCTGCTTTTGGTTCTAATAATATTAAACAGACGACAAAAAAAAAAGTTTAATCCAAATTGGATTTGGAGTGATCACACGTGATGGGCTTTAGCCCATAATACTATAATTAATTAGGTTAACGTGAGATGCATATGTGACATACATATATATATATATACACTTTACGCTTAATCTCTCAATCCACCAAAGAAAAGAAACCTAGAGACAAATTCTTTGTCTATCCTCAGGTTAGATCTCACTAGCATTCCGACCCAATCCAGTTTGTGTGTGCAATCCAACGACTTGAAGATGTACTCTCTGAACGCATTTCAAAGAAGGTGGAAATAGACATTGCAGAGATCAGAGAACTCCAGCCATTGCTCATTTCTTGCCTTAAGCAAGAAGGAATCTCTGACAGCATGTTCAAAAGCCTAGGTGCGGTGGTGAGTCATGTTGTGAATGAGATGTACAAACACCAAGAGCAATGGCGCGGTCTACGCGATTATATTGCATCTCAAAGTAAAACAAATTTCCAGAGAGCGGTTTATATCTTCCAGTGTTTGACAGTGCCGTTTGAAGATGATGAGTTTGTGATTCGTGTGATGGAGAATCTTCTCCCAGAGATAAGCATAAAGCTAAACCCTCCAAGAGAGTCGTCGGTAGCTGATAACAGTAACTGGGTTATGGCGTTTACTGGTGCATTCTGTGCGACCATTCACTTGGTAAAGATCACAACTCATGCTGAATCCGTTAAGGAGATTACAAAGAAGATGATAGATTCTTTGAGTGAGCTTGTGGAAGGAGGAACGAAAGCTGGACTTGTGACGATAGCTTTCGGATATCTTGAAATCATTGTCAAGAAACAATTGGAATGGTACAAAGGGGTCGAATACAAATTCGTTAAGGGTATGCTTTTGAGACTCTATGCAATCAGAGGCATGAAATCGGAAAGTAAGATCATATTGTGGAGAATCAACAGGATTGTGGAGAAACGAGTGAATGATGAAGTTAAAGAGCTTCCAAAAGGTGAGGCTTAGGGAATTCTACAATCTGATACTCTGTAAAATTTAGCTTCTGATGTTCTTGTTTCTTCCCGTTTGATTTCTTGCAAAAGAAACAATAGAAAATCACAATCTTTCATCTTTGTTTTGACATTGATAATTCATGTTTACTTTCGTCCTTGCATAGAGCAATTAGCTATCATTTTGTCCAGTCGAATACGAAACACAGAGAATGTTAAAGGATCCATTAGCACGAAGCTCCATCAAAAGTTAGTAATTGAAATCGGGTTATTTATGTAATTGGGTTTTAATTCGGTTTAGTATGCTCCATGTAGTTCAATTTTGTTTTGTAACAGTAAACCGGCTAAAACCAAGTTGGAGATATATATTTCAAACTATTATTTGGAGAGATAATAAGTTTGGAAAATTTAATTCGGGATATATAATTCTGAATTATGATATGGTGAATGAGGAAGTTAAAGAGGTCCCAAAGGGTGAGCTTGATTGGCTGAACCTACCTGAGGCTTAGGGATTTGTACAATCTGATGTATAGAATTTACCTTTTGATGTATAGTTTGCATTTGAGGAAAAATTGTAAAGAAGCAAGTTATCAAAACATTACATAGAAAGTGAGTTTGTTGATGTTCATTACAGGGGAAGTGAGTTTGTTTGATGTTCTTGTTTCTTCTTTAGTGGCTGCAGAGTTGATTCCTTGTTAATGCTAATGGCGTCATCAGATTCAGATCGATTTTTACAAGGCATATGCTAGCTAATCTAAGTAACATGCCTCTCACGTTTCATTCTTATTAAGCTTTTCTAGTAATTGTGTTTTTTTCTTTGGAAGAATCAAAAGATTTGCTGAGATTCCAAAACACTGCCAAATCCTCAATCCTATATCTATCCGTGTCTCGATTGCTGAGAGGATCCTCAAAAATTTGATTCCTAATTAATAAATTTGAATTTTCTTATTAATTATTAACATTTGAACTTTGAAGTGATAGGTAGATATTTCAATATCGAGTTAGCATTATATAACGATGTATAACGACTAACTTAATGGTTTGGGGGTTAACAATGTATTAATGAATGTACAAACTTATTTTTTTACAGTTCTGTTACTAAAAGGTTCCAAGGATGATAACTTTACTGGTCTACCCCATTTGTCTCGATTAGACTGAAATGTAAACCAAAGTAAAAGAAAAAACTTCTCTGAGATTGTTTTTGAAACTATGAATGTATGGAAACAAATCCAAAATAAACTGCACACATCTAACAATATGATCAGCGCGGTGCGATAGAGGGAATGACTCCACTGACGAGTTGGTTAGTTGTGAATTCAGAGAAGTTAGTATAACTGCCTCTAGTGGAAGCAGCAGGAAAGCCTGACATTCCTGAAGCAGAGGATTGAACTAAAGGGCTTGAATATGGCTTCTCTTCCTCTGGAATCATCCCGTAAAGATTCTCTAGCTCCCTTACGATTTCCAGCATCCTCGGACGCGCATCTGGATTGTCCTGACAACATTTGATTGCTAGTTCCATGAATCTCTTCACACATTCATCTGAGTACTGCCCCATGCTTCTGTCTATCACTGACATCATCATCCCAGCTTCACAAGCTTCATTCACCTCCCGCACGATGTTTCTTCCGTGTGAGATTGGTCTCATTCCTGTGAGGATTTCAAGAAAGACAATGCCGAGGCTGTATACATCACTCTTCTCTGTTAGCCTGTGGCTCAAGTAATATTCTGGATCCACATATCCCTGTATTAATTAGGTTCAAGAATTAGGTTTTTTTTTTCACTAAGGGATTTAAAAACAGAGGAATGTTAAAACAAAGAACATACAGGTGTGCCTTTGACGATGGTTGTTACATGATCCCTTTGTACTCCACCACCATCTAATGATATGAGCTTTGAGATCCCGAAGTCTGCGACTTTAGGGTTCATTTTGCTGTCTAGAAGAATGTTGCTTGGTTTAATGTCTCTATGGATGATTGGTGGGTCAGCTTCTGTGTGTAGATACAGAATCCCCCTCGCAGACCCGAGTGCTATTCTCAGTCTCAGCGCGAAACTCATCGGCTGTCTGAACCTCGCTGCAGTTTCACATAAATCCATCAAAATCCTCCCATTATATATACACAACTACACAAGACAAGGAAGAATCTTTCTTACCAGAGAGCGCGTCTTGAAGAGAACCGTTAGGCATGTATTCGTATACCAACATCTGAAATTAGACATGACAAATCAACACAAGACTATCTTGAAAATTTGTAATGTTAAGAAGTGACTCACTTGTTCTCCTTTCTGATCACAGTAGCCAAGCAAAGAAACAAGGTTTCGGTGATGTAGCCGGGAGAGCAACTCGATCTCGGTGAAGAACTCTTTTTGGCCTTGCAGAGATCCTTGTTCTGCACGTTTAACTGCTACAACCAAACCACCTGGTAAATGGCCTTTGTAGACCTTCCCATAGCCTCCTCTGCCAATTTGGGAGAGATCACTGAAACTGCTTGTTGCTGATTCAAGTTCCGTGAAATTGTAACCCTTCACACTCTCCATGTTCATTGGAGATTTTGGAACTAGGCCAAGGAAAACATAGGTGGAGATAAGCATTTGAAATTTGTTAAACAAAACAGAGAGATTTACGAGTTTTTTGCTTACTAGGCTGTTCTTGTTCCATGTCAACTTCCTTAGTCTTTCTCTTTTGTTTCCTTCTCTTGATGAAGAAGACAAATACTAGAGAGGACAATACAAGGAAGAAAGCTACGGCTCCTAAAACGATTCCAACTTTGGCGCCTTTGCTCATTCCCGATTTTTCCCGGAATTTGATAGTAACTGCATATGCAAGAGTAACATAAATACATACTCGTTTGATTTTACAAAGATGAGTAGAAGATATGTGTATTACCATCTTTATAAGCACCGGTATTAATATTGATAATCTCGTAGGGACCAAGAGAATCATCAGTATGAAGAGTAAAAGTTGCAAAGAAGTCAACAATACGTTGAGCCTCTGTGGTGTTGAATTTACTGTTTAATTCACTGTACTCAGGAAAAATCTTCATGTTCATAGATAGCCTTGGACCTGATTGCCATGAGAATGAGTCAATAGATATCTGATACGGGTTTAACCCGAGATTGTTTGGGGAGGCTACATCGAGCATGTAAGCGACTTTGTAAGGTCGAAAGTCCGAGAAACTTGGACTCCTAAGCCGAAGTCCAATGCCAAGTGGTGCAGCGCAGAAACATGGAACTGGAGACCCAATCACGTAGTCGTAGCTATCGCTTAACGGGCAGGACTGGCGTTTGCAGTCTCCCGTTGTGGCGTTCTCCGAAGAAGTTCCAGGAGATTCGACTTCTACTGTTAAACTTGAGACGCCACAAAGATCAGCTAACTTTCCCGCATTAACATTTGCGCAAACCGGGTTTCCGAAAAGCCTGTTCATCAAAACAGAGTGTTCTCATAATTTCTCAATCCACATTTTGAATCTTTTAGTTGTTTCTTGTCAAATAATCTTACTTGACTGTGACGTTTGAAGGAGGGTTTAGAAGAACGGTAGACACATTTGTAAACATGTTGTTCCTCAAGTCCCTGCAAGTTAGTTCCAATCAAAATCAATCAACAAATTACTAGTCTTGTTCAGAAAGCATTACTATCTTCCTCTGTTTTTGTAAATATGACTTGTCTTACAAGGTAAGTTTATCGGTTGTGTTAAAGGTTCTATTGTCCCATATCAGAGGAATCTCCCCGCTTAAGTTATTGTTCTGCACTTGCCTGAAAATTTAAAGACATAAATCTTGACTAATTTTGTTATCTTCCGAGAAAAAACATGAATGAGCAAAAGAGGGAATAATTACAGTCTCTGTAACCGTGGAAGGCCTGAAAATTTTGAAGGAATGGATCCATTGAGCATATTGTTGTACAGATTACTGCATACAATAAACAAGTAAAGTTCATTTTTCTCAAAAACAATGTAACGAAAATATCGATAATATTCAATTTCTTGGCTTGGCACTCACATAGTTGTGATGTTTGCAGAGAACTTGTCCTTGGGAATTTCTCCTGTGAGTTTGTTCGAGGAAATATCTCTGACGCATCAAAAGACAAAAAGAAGCTTCAGAGCCTAATATCTAATGGTTTCTTGTAGTTAAAGTGACTTACAAGTAATAGAGAA